>JANBSU010000018.1:0-28062 GCA_027578835.1 Coemansia sp. RSA 2050 | reverse complement strand
CTATTGCTATTGCTATTGCTATTGCTATTGCTATTGCTATTGCTATTGCTATTGCTATTGCTATTGCTATTGCTATTGCTATTGCTTGTATGCAACACGGTCTATGGCTATTAGGTACTCTGCCTTGCTACCAACAGCGACCTTGGTGTCGTGGTATCCGATGGGAGCCAGATCGCAGTCTGCGCAAGACAGGTACTTTATGCCATCCTTGGTGTGCGAGACGCCCACGTTGTCGAATGCCATTACATCGGCTACCATCCAGTAGTATTCTTTTGGTTCCTCATCTGGCTTTGGTGTGTCCATCATGCGCTTGACCTGCTCTGGTATTTCGGGGCACTTGAAGAGGTCGCTGCCTATTGCTGGTAGTTTTTCGCGGGGCTTGCGGTGCACAAGAGTGGCTGCTCTGCCTGGAAACACGACGCATTTGCATCTGTCTGTGGGACACTTTATAGCCACGGGATTTCTAGGTGAAGAGTCGGACATTGAAAAAAAAAAAAAAAAAAAAAAAAACAGGCTGTGGCAAGGTTTGGAAAGCGTGGATTACGTTTTTTGAGCTCCCCACAATATGTGAGATTTTGCACCTATGGTTGAGTGGACTTGGTTGTGGGGTGGCATAAATGGGCCATAGGCGTGTATTTAAATCTCTTGGCTAATTAAAAAAGATTACTGTTCAGTGGACTATTCGTCCTGTTGGGCAGACAGAGCCCACCCTGGGGCTTGATCGACTGAATACGCCATGGCCTTCCACTTTTCGCCTTCATTGTATTTCTTCATAAGTTCTACAACTACGCGCATGCCATTGTGATCCTTGTAATACTGCAAAAAGTTGACATCCTCAATACCCCTTGCGCGCTGAGAGCTTTCGGAATAATGTGGTGTGGTGAGAGGAAGAAGAAAAAAAAAGAGATGCACTGTGCTCTTTCGTCCTCTTTTATACCATATAGCTGGAACAGAAGCACCAGCCTACTGTTGTTAGCCTAGCCCTCCGCAGATGCTGCTGATTGCCGCTGTAGTGCCAAAATCTTGGACACGCGCGTTGACTGCCTTTGCTGCTTCTTTATAATGGCGTTTTAGCCACACGTGGCAAGATACAAGCTCCAATCGGCGGACACGTAATAATTGGGAAACGAGGGCACATGAGCTGTTCGCTCTGGTTTCCGCTTAGTGGCAACTTGGATTGTATAAAGCAAGCACCATTAGAAGACATGCTTGGTCACATTACACAGCTTGCTAGGCGTCTTTTGAACTAATCCTAATACACGTCGCTAATCGTTCTTTTTTTTAGTGCAGTCATTTGGCCAAGTGGATGTGGCCCGTTGATTGGAAAAAAAATCCAGTTGGCATGCTTTGTCCCTAGTTCACCCGATGTTTCTAAAAGAAAAAAATCGGGCAGCGCTTGTGCTGACTGCAAAGCTTTACAAAACACATGGCTTTCAGTAAATGCACAACATTATCAGCTTTGGTGTGCAGGGGAAGAATAGAAGCCAGCACATACTTTTTTGCAAGCTTTGCAAAAAGCACTCTTCCTTTCTTCCAGTTTGTGTGGCTCAAGTGTATGCTCTGTTGAAAGTCTTTCGGGAGAAACCGTAGCGGAAAGAGCACGATTGAAAGGGGATTCTTGAAAGGCCAATCTTAGAAGCTGTTGACTTGCTTTGAAGAGTAGACATAAACCAGTGGGAAAGCACGTTCAAAAGCTGGGTTTTGCATCTCACTTATTCTCACTACTCTTATCCACAAATCTATTTTTTTTCCTTAAGCTTGCCAACCAAATGAAAGGTGTTTTTGAGGTGAATAAAGGATTTGATGATGGAGATCTGTGCTTTTTCATTAGAAGCACACTAGGCACGAAGAGCGACTTCCTTAGCCAGCTGGGGGATAACCTCCCTAATTTGGATATGGATTATAAGTTCGAAGTACATGACAACTCTTTTAAGGAAGAAACAACCCATTATATTAATGTTACTGACGAATATGGCGCGAAAGAAGAAATTGCGTATCAGTTTAAAGACCTTGCCCAATTTACGAGCTTTAATGACGGGTGGGGATGCACTATAAGGGTTCTGCCCTCTCTCAGCCAGTCAGAATTTGGTCAGAGGCTAGAGTACTCTTCCTATCACCAGATGGTTGATAATTAGGCTGACAAGAGCTGGATTTTAGAAGCGCGTTTGCGCTACACAGTTTCTTTTATTAATATTTCTCAGTAGTGTTTTTTTAGTTGAGTAGAATTACATTTGATGATAATACTATTTCATATATAGAAAGCTTTTGAAACGACTAGGCATTTTTTGGAACGGGTTGAAATTTGCTGGCACCGTGCTGCGGTCTTTCAGTCAACGCCTCTCACTGCTTGCCAAGATGGGGCGTGGCACTACCTCCTCGATTTTCAAATCACGAGGGAGAAAAAGGTGAGGGGACATTGGAGCAAAAACACAAACAGGCAGACGGCGAACATGTGGCCAAGCTACCTTGTGTGGCCAGAGAAAGTGGTTTGACTGGGGAATCCGCGTGGATCGCAGTCAGTCAGTCGAAGGAAAAACCTCTATAAAAAGGCTAATGAAGAGATGAAAAGCTCCAGGCAACAGCCCAAGCTTTATCCTCATCCTCTAAACCACCAATTATTTTTTTTACCCATGGAAATGCTCACGAATTTGCTCATAAGGCTTGGTTTAATGAGCGCTGAAGAACCGCAATCATCATTTAAAGATGTATGTGAAAAACACTTCTTCCACGAGGAACGCGAGAAAGCTATAGAAATGGCTAACAAGTACGTGGAGGAGCCGGAGAATATAGTGCTAGTACCTGATTTTATACCGTTTGAAACCGATGTGAGCGCCGGTAAGGAACAGCACTACGGAACGAATGACTACGTCGTGTGCTTGGAGGTATCCAAGGGCCTGGATAAGCGACGGGACAAGCAAGGGTACATGGCCAGTGTGTGGATTCTTAAGAGAGTTAGTTGTTGAATAGGAGAAAAATAAACAAAGGAAATTTTTTTAGTTATGTTGGTACAATGGTGGAGGCCAGGGGTTTAGATACACCCAGTAGCTGGTGAACCGAGAATGTTTTCAATTAAAATATCCGCGTTCATCGACTGAACTGTAGTACTGAGATCGGTTGCCGGGGGTAATGTCGCGGAAGGCGGCGGCGAGCTGAACAAGTGACCCAAATCAAATGGAATGTCATTGTCCAAAGGAGCAGCCGTCGTGCTTGGCAACTTTTGTTTCGTACCAATGCTGCTAGCCGGTACGACCGAAGACAGCGCATTAATTGGCAGTGCAGCACTCGATTGCGAACTGGGCCAATAGTAGTGGTCCAGCAATCCAATAGCGCCAATAGAGCCAACAGCTGACGTGCTGCCAGCGACGGGAGCCGAGCTGGGCGGCGATGACAGCAGCAGAGAAAGCGGGTCGAGCGCGGAAGACTGCGGCTGCGTCGAAAAAATCTTTGAGATGTCGCCATTCCCGCCAATAAGCATGGCAAGGTCATCATGTCCGCTCTCGCTATTATTGCTAGTTGCAGGACTCGGGTGGCGACTAGTACGAGGAATCACAGCATCGCTGCTGGTAAACGCAGACATGAACGAAGTATCCGGAGCTCGCAATGAGGATTCCGTGTTAGGCGGACTGCCAAAGGCAGCAAACAAGTCGGCTACATTATTGTCAACCAGAGGACACTCCACAGGGGGAGGAGGAAGAGTGAGACCATGATTGGGCACCAACGACTGCAGCCAGTCAATGTATGAGCTGTCACCCAGAGCCAGAGTACATGGAGTGCTAGCAGCTCTGACATCTGGGCTGTCCTCACTACAGCACTGTATTTCTTTCTGATAGTTACCTTGCGACAAGAACAGCTCGCTGTGCCCCGTAGTGTGCAGTGGTGTTCCACTCGATGTGTTGGCCGCAGTTGATGATGCCGCCGACGGCTGGTGGCACAAATCGGCCAGCCAGCCCAAGTCCTCGGACAGCAGTCCTAGTGCTGGCTGCACAGAGGAGGGCGGCAATACTTCCAACGAAGGGCGAGCTCCGCTGCCGAGGGGACCAAGTGTTATGCGTTTATGGCGCCTCTCTTCTTTGCTAGCCAAGGCCTTGCGCTTTTTGGCGCGCTTTCGCATCGACGGCACTGTCGCGTCGTGTTCAAAGCAGCGGTCCATATCCTGGCACTCAAACGGCCATGTGCAATCAATGTTGGAGCACATGAGAAAGGAGCAATTCGTGTCTACTGCAAAGCTTTCCACTCGCCGTGTACACTGTGGGCACCGTCCACCACTCGCTACTTTTGCTGCAGCCGCCATTCCAAATAAAAATAGTAAAAGGAGGGGGGAATCTGGTGAGGAAAACAAAAAATAAAAAAATACGCGAGTAAAAGAATACACGCGAATTTGGGGTTTAGAGAGAGAATATTTTTTTCATGCTGCTGTCATCTTGCATGTGGTCTCGACCAAAATTTTCTTTACCGACGATGATTGGATGTGAGACACCCATCACGTGCTGCCCCACCTTACCAGCATGCCGAAGGGCTGATGAAAAAAGGGCTGTTGAAGGGGCGGCTTGCTTCCCGACTCTGCTGCCTTCACCTTGTTTTTTTTACTGGAAATGTCTGAACCTCGAATCGAAGTGCTGTCAATTCTGGAGGCTGAGCTCGAGGCGTTACACCCACAGGCGCGCGTATACCAGCAGCGCACGAAAACGCCGGTATTTTTCAAAACAACCAAAGCCAAAGCACTGGAAAGTACCAGAGCTGAAATAGCAAGCCTGAAATCGCCCACCACTAAAGGACAACGCCGCCACTAAAACCCCCTCTCCCTCCATGCATGGCGTCTATAGACACGAGTGTAGTTGCATTAGCCGACTGGACAAAGCACTTCGTGAGAGTCCGCGGCTCCATAGGGAAACCGTAGATGGGATTCATTTCACTTCCAAGGCCAAGGAGGGCACTGAGCGTTCCTTTTGACTAGTGTACGTTAGCGTTGCCCATATATTTAAACTGCTTTGCTCGGGAATAAACCAGGGCGCTCGTCACTGTCTTTTCTTTGCCAAAGCAGCATTTGCAATGCCATCCATCTCTACTCTTGTTACTCGCGACAACATTGCCCAGCTGCTAGCCGCTGTCTCGGGCCTGTTCACAACGTACCTGTGGTCGGTATTCAGCTACGTCATTAGCGGACCGAGGCATGCAGCGTGGGATTTTCGGACACACTATGTTCGCGATATGCTCGTGTACTTGATGGTGCACCAGACCGATGTTGGTGTCCAGCTTTTTGTCAAGCTCACGAACAGCGAGAGCCAATGGCCAGCGCTGACCCCGGGCTTGCAGCGTGTGCCGCAGGGCTTTGCATCGAGGCTTGTTATTCCGACGTACCCCCTGGGCCCATTGCCTGGGGCTTGCGTGTGGGCCTCAGAGCTTCGGGAAGTAGCGCGCTTATCGGAGGGCCGCGAGATGCACGCCGAGTGCATTGTTGCCAGTAACACATTCCTAGCCAATCCTGATGGGCGACGTGGGCCCAGGGCTATTCTGCATTTCCATGGCGGCGCCTATGTGACTGGCTCTGTTGAGCAGTATCGCCCCGTCCACTTGCTACTGTCTCAGTATACGGGGCTTCGTGTCTACGGATTTGGGTACCGTTTGGCTCCGCACTCTTTGTACCCAACTCAGCTCTACGACGCATACTGCGCGTACCGCCATATGCTGGCTTTAGGCTACGAGGAGAACGAGATTGTGTTTAGTGGGGACAGTGCTGGTGGGAATTTGGCTCTGGCTCTATGGCAACTGCTGCAGAAACCCCGACTGTTTGCCATGATACTCGTGTCGCCTAGAGTTGATATAGCTAGTAGTCGGAGGAGCTGGTCGATGAATGCCAGTGCAGATATTATACAAGGCTACAATATCAACAATGTCGATGATCCGCTGCGGAAACTGCTCGTGCCTCAGGGCCGGCCTGTTGATCAGCGGGTGGTGGATTTGCTGGTGGACCCGTACCTGTCTTCTATCAATGCAGATTTGTCCGGGTTGCCGCCCACACTTGTACAGACGGCTACGGCGGAGGTCATGTACGACGATATCACAGAGTTTGTGAGGCGAGCCAAAGCCCAGAACAAAACCAGTGTGTGGTATGATGTGTTTGAGGGCGGCTTTCATGACTTTCAGTTTGTGCCACTGCTGATACCCAACTCTATCAAAGCGCGAGAGAACATTGGTAAATTTATCCACAACCAAATTGCCCTTGTGAATAGGTCCTAGCCAATATGCCTCTTACTCTAAGCAGCCGTATGATGGCTATGTACCGCTGTCGCTTTGAATTGTGAGCCTTGCGGTGAATATCTAATAACTCTCCCCAGAGCTCACTACTGACACTTTTTTCTTGGTATTTCAGATGCAATTTTTTATTAACACAACTAAGAGAAGCAGTGTAAAAGCTAAGAATGAACCTATACCAAACTAAACTTGGTGGTCTTACTGTGGAAAAGAAAGAGTATATGGTGTCTAGCCATGCTTTCAGGACTATTTATGCTCCTCCCAAGATGCATCACCTATAAATGCTTATATAAGGGCTTATGCTGCGGGGTCATAGACCTCCCAAACAGTGATTTCACCTGCTTCGCTATAGCATATCATATAATTCTTAAATTCAATACTGGTCGCAGTAACTCTGAATAGCATCTTATGCTCTTTTTTGAGATCAGTTTCGACTCCATCGACTGTGTACATTTTCACTGCTATAAGCTTTTCATTATCTGAGCTTGAAATCTCGAGGGGCAAATCGCCAAGGGCTTCATCGAAGAGACCAGAGTTGTTGGCATTCCTATTTATAAGATACATTGGGCAAAAATTAAGCCTAACATAATTAAAATAATCAAATATTTTCTGGTACTCATTGTCATTATTGGCATAAATAACTATATATGCGGTTGTAGGTTTAATATGCTCTTTAAGCTCGCATGTAGAGTTGAACTTCTGGCTACTAAGGTCCGTAATTACTACCATAGTATATAGTTCTGTCTAAATATGAATAGGGGCTGATGTTAGAAATCTATAATGCTAGCTAAGGTGGCAGAAGGAAAAGGGCAGAGCAGATCCAAGCCTGGGGGCTTCTTTTTATACGTCACTTTTAAAAAGGGGAGGATGAATACTGTTGGGTGCCAAGGATGGGCGCTCTGGCCCTCAAACCTTCCAAGCAACTAGGCTTTTGACTGGAGGATTCGTGGGACTTTGGGTTTAAGAGACTTCTTATTTGAGAACTGGTTGGACTTTAAGCTTGAGAGGCATTTCCATGTTTGCTTGGCCGGAGTACCACAGCAACACCCAATTGGCACCCTGCCATTGGCTGAAAGTGCGACAAGAGGAAATGCAAGACTTTTGTAAGGCCTTTGAGAAAAGCTATGCGTGTTGAGAACAGCAGCGTCACTTAATTGATATTTTGGCAGCCTGTAGTGAGACAACCTCTTGAAATTCCGAGGCAGCAGGTGTCGCAGGTGTTGCTTTGGAGCTCTTGGCTATGTTGCCGCCTGCAACTGCTGTATACTTTTTGCTGCCTTACTTGATTTAGCTTGTTGTTAGTAACGGAGCTGAATAGCATACACCGAGTCGCTTGGTGTCGCTAGAGATGCAAGCCAAGCTAGCTGCGGGACCCTTAGCACTGCAACCACAGGTGGCAAAGGCTAGGAAATACACTCTGCTTGTACTGGCTGTAGACGTTCTCAGAGCCATTGTTATTAGGTGGTAAAGGTAATCACGTTTGTCCCCTAGTTCAGCTGGTTCAAGAGAAAGGTACTTGAAAGTGCGTATCAATACAAGAGTCATTCAGCAATATGCTATCTACCTTCAACCATGTATTCGCTTTGTTTTCTACTGCCGCTGGCGCTTGGCGCTGTGGTTAACAGCCACCAGCTGTCTCAGCATATCATGGCTTGGCCACACACAGAATTCGTAAGCGCTCATGGCACGCGACTATTTCGACATGGTCAACCGCACTACATATCCGGCGCCAACTACTGGCAAGCCATGAACCTCGGCATGGCCTCTGGACCCAGCAGTGCTCGCGCCCGGGTTCACGACGATCTCTCCCATCTTTCTACTTTTGGTGTCAACACAGTTCGCATTCTAGCAGCCTCCGAAGGGTCGCAGTATGGATGGCAGCCAGACCGCATGTACCCAGCGCTCATGACAGCTCCTGGCACCTACGACATGGAGGCATTCGATGGCCTTGACTGGTTCTTGGCGCAGCTGCCGAGGTATAATATGACGGCTGTTGTGTCGCTCTCCAACTACTGGACTTGGAGCGGCGGCGTTGCGCAGTATGTTAGTTGGGCTACCGACACGAGGATCCCGTATCCCGTGCAGTGGGATCATTTGTGCCAGGTGTTTGCGGGTGGCGAGTACCAGGCCTACTTGGACTATACTAACAGGTTTTACGCTGACCCCCGGCTGTACAATACGACGCAAACATGGTTCAGAGACCATGTACGCAGAGTGGTTACTCGTACCAACGTGTACACTGGATTGGAGTATCGGAATGATCCGAGCATCCTGGCATGGGAGCTGATGAATGAGCCCCAGATCATACCCGGCGATTACGACCAGATGTTCCAGTGGATAGACGATACTGCCTCTTTCATACACGCTCTGGATGCCCGGCACTTGGTGACCACGGGCGCTGAATCCAAAAACGGGCAGCAGTGGTTCTACGCTATGCATCGCTCCAAGTATATTTCATTGGCATCTGTGCACTTTTGGCCACTGAACTGGGGACTATACAACTCTACTGACTCTAGTTTCAGCAGCGTCGACTTTGCTATTCAAGAGATGTGGAGATTTGTGGAGGGCGTTAGCGAATGGTCGCAGGATTTGGATATTCCTTGCGTACTGCTTGAGTACGGGATGATGCGCGACCAGTGGGGGTCCTCAGCGGGTCTTGGCGCGTATGCTCCAAGTGCACCCGTCACGCATCGCAATAGGTTCTATACGGCAGTTGCAGATGCCATAGTAGAGAACGGGGGATGTTGTGGTAGAGGCGCATTTGTGGGCTCTGCGTTCTGGGCATACGCGGGCAGCGCAAGGCCGCCTGTGCTGCCGACTGAGGAGATCTCGTGGACTGGAGACCCGCCACATGAGCCTCCGGGCTGGAACAGCGTCTATAACAACGACACATTGACATTGTCAGTCATTTGGGACTTTTCTGAACGTCTCAGTAGGTGCCAGCTAGTTTATTAAGCGCCGTGGATAACGGTATTGGCATGGTGGATGGCTTCCTTGACTCGATCCAGGTAGACCAAGTCCTCAGGCTTTATTGTATCGCGGTCCAGTCGCAGTGGACCCTGCGACATCCTCACGAGCGAGACCATCGTGGCCGCGGAGCCCACGGCTTGGCCCAAATCATGGATGAGCGATCTCACGTAGACGCCGCCGCCGCTGTTAATCAGCAGCTGGAGCTTGGGTGCTGTGGGCTGATTTGCAAACGGCAGCAGTGGCTGGCCTACCACAGGCCTACCTACCAGTTGCTGCTGCCATTCGTATTTCCCTGCTGTGTAGTAGTGGGCGTAATCGGCGGGCAGCATTACTCGTCTGCCGATCTTTTCCCCAGTGCCCTGGTTCTCGTAGTAGAGGAGCTTGACGTCGCTCACAGTCACCTTACGTGGCAGCACTTCGGTTGGGATGTTCTCACCGCCGCGTGCGTATTCGTACAATCGCTTGCCGTCAAGTTTTATAGCAGAGTATATGGGCGGGCGCTGCATAATGTTGCCAATGAACTGAGCGATGGCCTCCTGAATCTTGGCTCCGGCTATGGTGGCTGTTTCAGCTAGGCGTGATACATTGCCTTCGGCGTCGTAGGATTCGGTGGCTACGCCTAGGAGGCCCGTGGCCAGATAGGATTTGCCGCCGCCTAGGTATTCGCTCAGCTGCTTGCACCCGTTGTTAATGCCAAATACTAGGACACCGGCTGCTTCTACGTCTAGCGTGCCTCCGTGCCCTACGCGGATGTTGGAGGGGACGAACCGCCTGCGAGCCTTCTTATTCAGAGTGTCTGATCTGGCTCTCAGAGCTCGCTCGCGGTCAAAGTGCTCGCTGAATGGCATGGAGTCGGCTCCTTTGGTTATGTTGCGCTTAAAGTAGTCGAGTAGCCCCGCACAGCTTATGCCTGGCGGCTTGTTCACTGCGAATACCCCATGAAGCGCGGACGCATCTCCGCTGTACAGCCTCATAACGGCTTGCCTGGCTGCTACGTCTTGCGCGGCTCTTAGCATGATGCCTCTGTGCTTAGGAAAATCAATAAAGACTTCTTATATTTGGAAAAAATAAAAAGGCAGTAGGTTTTTTTTTGCCTTTTTAGTAAAGCTTCGCAAAATTGGTAATCAGCCATCCTTTTTATGGGCAAACATAAAACACCTGGGAATGGAATTGCACTCTCCTCTTTCCTACAAATTTAATTTACTCTGGCTTGCTTCTTTTTTTGTTAATTCACGCTGTATACGGGTCTATTATGCGGACAACCGAGCAACTGACTAGAATATTTGGTTCAGAGGCCGCAGCACGCGTTTCCACTGCCCGACTATTGGTAGTTGGTGCTGGTGGCATAGGCTGCGAGTTGCTCAAGGACCTCTGTATGTCTGGGTTCCAGCACATTGAGGCAGTCGACCTAGACACTATTGACCTATCCAACCTCAATCGCCAGTTCCTATTCCAGCGCCGACACATCAAGCGACCAAAGTCGGAGGTGGCGATCCAAGCGATTCGTGACTTTAACCCTGGCATCGACGCGCACGCTCGACAGGCCAACATCAAGGACCCCACCTTTGACGTGGACTGGTTCTCGCAATTCGACCTTGTGCTTAATGCCTTGGATAACCTGGAGGCTCGTAGACACGTCAACACCATGTGTCTGGCTGCGCATGTACCGCTGATAGAGTCCGGGACCGCTGGATATTTGGGACAGGTGACGGTTATTAGGGGCGGTGAGACCGAGTGCTTTGAGTGTCATCCGAAACCGATTGAGCGCAAAACCTTCCCTATTTGTACTATAAGGTCTACGCCGTCGGCGCCTATTCACTGTATTGTATGGGCGAAGAACTACCTGTTTGCGCAGCTGTTTGGCGAGCGCCCCGAGGAGGACGAGGATATGACGGTGGAGGCAGATGCTGAGAATATGGAAGAGCTGAAGCAGCTACGCGAAGAGTCTATGGCTCTGGCTAAACTGGCCGAGGCCATGGGGAGTCCCGAGTTTGCGCGAGTGGTTTTTGATAAGGTGTTTTTCCGCGATATTGCTCGCCTATTGTCTATGCCCGATATGTGGAAACACAGGCAGATGCCGACGCAGCTGAACTACGAGAAGCTGGAGTCTGCGAGCGCTGACTCTGACTTTGACCCCATCTTGCCCAACGCCCACTCGCCCTTGTCACTGGCTGACGCTTTTGTCTTGTTCAAGTTTACGGCTAGACGGCTGGCGCAGAGACTTGTCTCGAGTGAGCGGGGTAGCCATGGGTCGCTTTCATTTGACAAGGACGATGAGGATGCGCTGAATTTTGTTGCTGCTACGGCTAGTCTACGCTCTTACGTGTTTGGCATCGACCAGACGTCGATTTTCGAGACAAAGGCTATGGCTGGCAATATCATTCCTGCTATTGCTACGACCAATGCTGTGGTTGCCGGGATGATGGTCACCCAGGCAATAATGGTTGTCAGCGGGCAGGTAGCTCGGTGCCACACGGCCTACGTGTCGTATAATAGTAAGCGGCCGCGCAGTGTTCTCAGCGAGCCCTTAGCTAAGCCCAATCCCCTGTGTGCTGTATGTCGGAGGCGGTACCTCACTTTGCGGGTTGCGGATCTCTCTCGGACTACTCTGGGCGATGTTGTCGACCACTTGCATATGCTGGCGGAGACTGAGAATAGCCTGTATTTGGGCGAGGATATTTCTGTCGTCGAGGGCAGCCGTATCCTGTATGACCTGGACTTTGAAGATAATATGGCAAAGCCGATGGAGGAACTGGGTCTAGGCCGCGGAAAGATGATCACGGTAGCGAGAGAAGACCTCAGTGGTGTAGAAGGGCTACCTGCAGCAGCTACCGTGCCGGTGGTGCTGAGCATTGCGGGCCCGCGTGTCGTGGATGGGGCCTTGGATCTCGATATCGAGGGCTTTGGTGCTATTCCAGAGTTTGCTCCTCTGCCGCCACCTAGACCAGAGGAGGCAGCTCCTAGCGGTGATCAGCTCCACTTTGCAGACGACAACATTGCTGTTATTGTGGATGACAGCGATAATGAGGTGCTCGCTTCTTTGAACCACGCGGAGAACGTTGATGATATCTCCGATGAGCTTGCGAAGCGAAAACTTGACGATTTTGGCATTCGTGGAGGCAAAGCAGCCAAGCGACGTGCGGTAGCTACGGATGACGAAGCGACCATCAGCGATTAGTGGGATGGCGTCTTGCATCTTCCCTGGGGGAGACAAACTGTGCTTGGACATTTGCTGACCCAATGGGGAACCTTTCTTTTAATATGATGGAGTACAGTAGCAGTGACGTTTTTTTTTCTTTAGCTGGGCCCAATTTAGCAGTAATGGATTTCAAATTGGATCCACATACTTTTTTCACGAGTATGCGACTGATCAGTGCAACATTTGCGTTCGTTTTTCCTGTTGGCCTATTGCCCTCTATTGACCGATATGGGCTTTTTTAATTCATATGTTGGGTGCTGCGCATATGCGGAAGCATGCACAGAAAAGACAGGTGGCTTGACGGTGTGCATATCCAACTCGGCCACAATCGCTTTTACGTGTGCAAGCCCGAAAAAGAGAAGAAACAAGGCGAAAATGACAAGTGGCTTGCCCAACGAGTAAAGAGAGAATATCCGCAGATGCTATTTTTGGCACTTGGCTGTAAGTCCCCGAGATTATCACGACTACCGGGCGTATATGCAGCCCTGCTTTATCGCTAAATGGGAATACGGCGCAGGTTCCCTTCTCTCATTTTAATAATGGCCAGGACATGCTACTGCCTTTAATATTTTTCTCCTCGCAAGCCTGTGCATATACAATTTAAAAACTACTAGTGAGATATTCTATTATTTGGCACTGAGCCAATTTTGCAAACTACTCTATCGCAGCTATTTCTTGGCTACTCAACTTCCCAAGACTATTGGTGACTGCTGTGACCGGTGGTGACGCAAGAGTACTGCCATTCCGGGGGAATCAAAGATTTTGATTTAGTTTTTGGGAGCTCTGGAGAGATACGCCTCGTCAAAGGCACCACCCGGGTTCTTTACGGCGGTACTTCACTGCTTTTGGCACAGTACACCCTGCTCGTAACAAAAGTAGGTCGCGGACCGACGGGGGTTTTGCGGTCTTCTAGAACTATCATTTCCTTACAGGTAAGCGAAAATACCCATGTGCTTCTAGCATGAGGCAGCGGCCAAGCAGGCTATTTGAGTGGCGTGTGGGAGTCCCGATTGTGTTTATGAGCAGAACAATGGCTCAGTCAGTTTAGAGGATAATGGAAGTGTTCTGCATTTGGTTCTGGTCCAAGCTATATGGAAGAGTGCTTCTTTTTTTCGTTCTTGTGAGGACTAGCTGCATTAAGACCACCGTTTTGGAGCGCACTTTTGAGCCTCTGTTATTAGGTGTAGCTTTCTTTAAATGGGTGTTCTGGGCGAACTCCATTATCTCTCTGTTGTTGCTGCTTTCTCATTCTCCTCTGTCCCTCTTTCTTTATTCACGACCCCCCTTTTCTTTCTTCCATTCATCCTTTACTGGGCTACGTCGCCTCTCCCCCCTCTCCGTTTCCTTTCTTTTTTCTGAAACTTGTTGCTTATTGCTTACTTTGTGTGTGCACTCCTTGCTCAAGCTCTGGGTATCCTCTCCTCTTCTCGGCATACACGTAGCTCTTGTCCTTCTATCTCTTTTCTTTCTCGCCTGCCGGAAGTTGTGCGCGTCGTGGTGTATAGTGTTGCGACCTATTCTACCCCTCCCCACGGCTATTATTCTGGTTGCTAAAGCCGCATAGTTTCGAATATTCTTGTTTTTTTAACGTACTGCAGCCTAGCTCACGCATACTAAAGCGCGCAACGGGAGCTAGTCAATGACCATCCAGTCTGGCAGGCAAGTGGCCGCTACGACAACGCCATCGCGGCTCGACAGTATCAGTAGCACAAATTCATCACAGCAACAGTTTGGAAGCACACGCGACTTTATGGAGCAGCCGCTTAGCCCGATAGATGACGGGTACCAGACCACGCCGGACCCTTATGACGCAGCAGCTAACGGCCTTGTGTATGGCTCAAAGGGACAATTGGCGCCGCTGCTGTCGTGGGAGAACGTCACATATAGCGTGCGGGTCAAGAACAAGGAGCAGTCCAGCATGCGCACGCTACTGCATGGTATCTCGGGCGAGGTGTACCCGGGCGAGGTCATCGGACTACTGGGACCGTCAGGTGCGGGGAAAACCACTCTGCTCAACATCCTCGCCGGGCGAATCGAGGGCGGCGTGCTCAACGGCAAGGTGAAGTTCCGGGGCAAGAAGCGAGTGCCCGGCATATTCAAACGCAGAGTAGCATACGTCGAGCAAGAGGACGTCATGTTTCCCATGCTCACGGTCGAGGAGACCATCATGTTTGCGGCAAAGCTGAGGTTGACGGACAAGAAGTACTCGCAGCTGCAGAAAGTCGAGCGGGTGGCTAGCGTTATGCAGCAGTTGCGGCTCAGCCACGTCAAGGGATCCAAAATTGGCGATGCACTGAATCGTGGCGTATCGGGTGGCGAGCGAAAGCGAGTGAGCATCGGCGTTGGGCTGGTCACCGACCCAGATATGATTGTGCTTGATGAGCCGACGTCTGGCTTGGACAGCAACTCGGCCGAGATGGTTGTTGAGCTGGTGCGCGATATTACGCGGTCCCGTGGTATATCCTCTGTGATGACTGTGCACCAGCCCAACGCCAATATGCTCAACTGCTTTGACCGCATTTTACTGCTCAGCCAGGGCCACCTGGTGTTCTTTGGCTCCTCAAACGAGGCTATCGAGTACTTTGAGTCAAAGGGGTTTCCGTGCCCTCTCCGCCAGAACCCAGCCGACTTTTTCATCGACATCATGTCGCTCAATAACCGCTCGCCCCACGACCTCGAGCTCAGTCGACGGAGAATAGAGTTTCTCTCGCAGTCTTTCTCCGAGTCAAAGCACCCTGCCGCCAAGCTCTCCTTGACCTACGGCGGGCTCTACGAGCAAGTATTCAACCCGGACATGTCGGTTGCCAACGGAGAGAGCTTGCGCGTGGCAAACACGGTGTCTGGCTGGGGCACAACCGCTGACGAGTCCCCGCCAAGGCGAGCCAACTGGTTTTTCGAGCTAAAGACGCTGGCGCAGCGAGACGTCATTACAACGGTGCGGCATTTCACGTTTCTCAGCGCAGTCTGTCTAAACTCTGTTTCAGTGCTTCTGCTACTCGGTCTGCTGTTCTACAAGCTGGGCAGCGAAATCGAGTCAATCCAGAATCGTATCGGCCTATTCTTCGCATTGACGCTCAACTCGACCTATGGCATAATGTCGCACTACCTCTACGTGTACTACAAGGCCAAGGACATTATGCTCAGTGAGCGCGGCTCGGGCTCGTACCGCATGTCGACGTTCTATCTGGCCAAAGTCGTCGTGTACTTGCCGTTTGCCGTGCTCTCTAGCTGGGTCTACTTTGTGGGGATTTACTTTATGGCCGGGCTGCAGTCGGGCGCGACCAAGGTGCTCACGTCGCTGTCGCTGTTTACGGTTCTCATCGTTGTGACGCTGGGCGTCACACTCCTAGTGGGCTCGTTTGTTGACACCTATGACTTGGCATCGGTAGTCTCTGCGCTGGCCATCACCACGTGGGTGATATTCGGCGGCCACTTGGCCAATGCTGGCGACTTGCTGCCTGCGATTAGGTGGATGCAGTTTATATCGCCCGCGTTTTACATCTACGAGGGCATGATACGAACCGAGTTCAGCGGGCTAAAGCTACACTGCCGAGAAAACAACGGGCTGTGTATGGCCAGGGGCGACGATGTCATCAGGCTGTACAAACTAGACCAGTTTACTGTTGGCCAGTGCGCTCTCATTGGCGTGGGCATGGCTATCACATACAACCTCTTCGCCTACATGTCTCTGCGGTGGAAGGCCAAGCCGAGGTACTTGTGGATCTAAATAGCTCTATTTTCACTAATAGCACTCTTTCAAAAGTGGAAAGCGCTCCTATTCTTTCGACATGTGTGCTAATTTCGCAGCATTGGCTTCCCAGTTCTTGCCGTCAAAGGGCAAGATCTCAAACTCAGTAACGTTGTCGCGCTCAAGACATCTAAAGTTGATGGAGTAGCCGTCAGGATTGCTCCTAGGAACATAAAACGACTCAATGCCGCAGGTCTTGCAAAAGTAGTGCTGAGCAACGTGCGTGTTGAAAGTGTACGTCGTGATGTTGTCTTGGCCGGTAAGCAGTTTGAACCGCGACTTTGGCACGATAATGTGCTGGAAGCCGTGCATGTCGCACATGGAGCAGTCGCACTCGTCAACACGCAGCTTGGCGGGCGCCTGCACCTCCCAAGCGACAGCGCGGCAGTGGCAATGGCCCTTGTGAGTAGTGAGTTCAGCAGCCATGGCAATGGAAAGAAAAATCGATTAAAAGTCAACAGGAGAGGTGTGTGGGTGAGAAGGATGATGGTGCATGCTGCCCTCTTCAAGCCCTGCTTCGATTTTTTTGCATTGATTGAGCTTGACTCGAAAACCGCAGCTGCCCAAAGTGTTTGATGTTCGCATTCTTTGTTTCCGCTTTTCTTGCATTCGCTTTTAATTTCTGACTCATAATGTTTGCTCCCGCGCGACTGCGGTACCAGCTTCTGGGTATAGTGTCGCGGCTTTTTCTTGAATCAGCTCCGCAGGCACCATTTCTTCCGCGGCGAGCAACACACGCATCGGCAATTTCCAAGCCAGAATGCGCAATCCGTAGCGTCAAGCGGAGGAGTCGGCACCTATGGACGCCCGAGGGAGACGAAATGCTTGCGAGCCTCGTGGATAAGCATGGTCTCCGGTGGACGCTTATAAGCAGGGAGATGGACTTGGGCCTAAGCGTGATGAGCTACAGGCGCCGCTGGGAGGTATTGCAATCTACGAACCAAGGAGCATGGACGCTGGCTGAGGATCGAAAGCTAGAGCGAAGCGTGCGGATGCTATCACATGATAAAGCAATTGCCAAGTATGGCTGGTGGGTACAGGTAGCAAAGCTAATGGATACAAAGCGAACTCCTCGGGACTGCTACTGGCGGTGGAACAGCACAGTGTTTAGGCTGTCTGGAGCTTCAGACGTGCCGCTTCGCACCCAGGGCGTGAACATTAGGACGTGGCTAGAGGAGGAGAAACGCCGGTTTGATGGCGCGCTGTCTGCCCTGACAGACTCAAAGGACTCGACAGAAGATGTAGAACGCGCTCGCGAGAAGGAGCCGTGGCTGGTGCCCGAGGTGGAGCCGCCATTCACCCAGCCGGCTGGGTTCTGGCTACTCGTAGCAGAGGCGGTGGGCACTCGAACTGCTCAGCAGTGTCGCGCGCATTGGCTAGCCTTAAAGAGCAGCTATGGCTGTCACCAAATCCCTAACGATACGATTCTTTCGGTGCCAGAGGCCAAGCGGCTTGTGCGTATTGTTGAGAAACTTGGAAAGAGGTGGAGGTTTATAGGGGAACACTACTTTCCGCAAACGCCATATCACTGCTTGTTCTCTATCTACTACCAGTGGAAGAAAATAGCAGACAAGTACAAAGTCGACCTACTTGCTATTGATCCTGAAGCAATGCTCATTGGCTACAAACCCGGCTCTTCTATGGCGCTTCGACGCACTGGATCTGACGGATACTATGACCCGAATGGCACTCTGCGCATTGTCAAAGTGCGCCCATCTCGATCGCCCTTGGTGCCCTTTTTACTGGCACTTAAGCCCAGCCTTGATCGTTACCGGGTTTTGGAGGGCCCGAAGCCTCGTCTGGATGCTGCAAAGCCGAGGCGCTTTATTGTAAAGAGAACGGAGGCTTCGTACGATGCTGATCTGCTCCACCATGGCACCGACACTCTTAATCAGCTTATTAGGTCTTTGAAAGTTCATGGCGAGGACTGGGTTGCCATTGGAAAGGATGTGGGCCTACGCGCTTCCCTGTGCCAGCGACTCTATAAGGACGCTGTGAAAATTTTGCCTAGTTTGAAGGCAGCTGCGCTGGCAGGAGAAGCCAACGCTAACCATGAGGTTTAGGCTATTCAACCCATAAGATGCGGCGAATCTGCAGATATGTCAGGGAGCAACTCTTTGGGCGGGGTTTGGCAGTTCTGCCTGTCTATAGTTGTCCATACTTTTGTACCTATTAACCAGTTGATTATTGACATATTTCCCAGAATGAGTGCGTTGGAAGAAGCGACAAGGATGCGAAAGGAGCGCCTGCGCGAGATGTTTGCGGCGCAACGAAAGACTGGCAGCGAGTCTACAGATGTTGCCACCATGCCAAATGCTACTATGCCAAATGCTACTGGAGACTCAACCGACACAGTTCCAACTGTCGAGGCGTCTGTCAGTGGCATTGTCGAGGAAACTCTGGCCATACAGCGCGAGGAGGCTCAGCGAACCGATTTGGATATTGCGTCTATTGCTCCCAAGCGCGCAAACTGGGATCTGAAGCGAGACCTACAGAAAAAACTGGATGCGCTCAAGCCGCTGAATGACGCTGCTGTTGCCGACTTGATTCGCAAGAGAGTTCAAGAGTCTAATGGTACCGAAGGCCTAGCCGATGCAGTAGAAGCACACATGCGTTCATCGCGAATATAGTCCAGATCTCAAATGTACCTGGAGTGCATCAGAATGTACTGTCCTTAATGTCAGTCAAAAATTACTAGAACAAGGTGCCGATGATCTACACACTTTACACCGAGTCAAAGTTTTATGGACCAAACCGCACAACAAGCCCTTTTTGTATAGGCTAGCGATACCTGCGGCCTATAATTAAAATGGAATGCTTAGAGTGAAATCCAGCTCTGGCTCTCCATTTTTCGGACCACATAACAGTGGAGTAGAGACAAAGAGTGTGGTGCTCGAAAACGTTGGCTGTTCATTTCCTCTTTTTTCTGCTTCCCATGCTTTGCGAAAGGCAAAATTCCACTTGCTCTATTATCAAGCACGCACCAAGATCTGCGATGCACAAAGCTCTTTTTTATATGAAACCCGTGTTCCACCATGATGTTCTTTTGCCCTATCCAGATAGCAAATTCCAGACATAGGAAAAAGACAAGGATTCCTTCAATGGAGAAAAGTGGAAGAACCTGCCTAGTGGCATTGGCTAACATGAGCTGCACTCGAGAAAGCATTTGCCGCTCGTCAAAGCTGAGAAAAAGACACGCCATTTGCTAAAAGGACAATTGCGGTAATGTCAGCTGAGCATGTTTCATATAAAAACCTTTGGACAAATAAAGGTCCTTTGGCTACATCATAATTACCTCTTTTCCATCGCTAGGGCTTCCAAAGAATAAGCCCTTATAAGAAACACCAAAAAGCTTCAGTCAGGGAGCATCAGCCGATTCTCCCAATCAACAAGTGTTGCTTGCTGATTGGAGAGGGCATGCTGCCCTGAAAGGGCAGATTTCTAAACATAGTCTACGAAGGCAGTCAACGCCGTTTCGCTTGGCTCCCTCCCTAAGGATGCTGTTCAGTCCTTGACCGAGGATGGCGTGTTGGCAGCACCCTAAAAGGCAGTCTAGGGTGATTCATGTGACCTTTTTATCTGTGACTGGGTGAGGTGCAGGTTCAGGGCCGAAAATCGGCCGGTTTTCTCTTGCGAGGGTTGCATTTTTCTCGAGGTATAAAAAAGAAGACAACCAAGCATCCTCTCTCTCTCTCCAGGAACAAGCAACAACATTCTCTTTCATCATTTGTTTTTTTGTTGCATACTTGATTACTAGACATGCGTGAAGGTGGTCCTACAGACAATAATTGCATCTTGTGTGATATTGGCAGCTCTTGCTTCAGTATAACTCAGGCGATCAAGGGAGTCAACAGCATATATGGGGGTCTCTTGGAAGTGGAAGTGGGCAGGGTATTCAAGGAGGTTGAGGATTCGGAAACTCAGAAGCTCACATCTACTGCATTTGTTTTTACTATCACTTTGAAGAGCACCATGAGCAGTGGTGGTTTGGAGATGTGGACAGCCACCTTCCGCCAGGAACAAAACCTCAATCCGTCAGGATAGGCATGGAGCTCCATTGGCGACATCATAGAATAGATAGTCACATGTAGCCCAATATCACAATGGCAATAAACCCACATAATAATATTATTGTCATGCTGACTAGAATGAAGAAGAAAAAAGCACTGCAATACATTGGGAGTAAGGAAGAAATAGATAAAGAAACCATCCAAAAAAGAAAATGAGATTAAAGAGAGCGAGACACACCACCGGAGCTTAATGCTGCCGGTCGCGGTCCACGGTCATAGCGACAATAGCCGCGCCCACACCCGAGCCATCCTTCGCGAGGTGCAATTTCAGCCTATTATCGACAAAGTCCCCACCAAGGAAGACGCGCGAGACAGCATACAAGTTGGCCTCAAAGTTTGGATAAAACTGATACATAGACCCATCAATACCCACGGACACAGTCGAAGTGAGGAGCTCAGGACGAGCAAGGAGCACCGCCGACATAGCCGCAGCCGAGAGACGGACACCGCGAGTGCCAATCATATTGCACACATGCTGCACGACCTTCCTGTCAATAAGGGAGGTAGGCGGGATATCCAAGGTGCCCTCCAACACGACCTTGACGCCGTCCAAATTGGGCGACGCGTCGGCAACGATCTCGGACATGTAGGCAGTATCAAAGGTATAGGACTTGTTGAGGATCTCCGACGAGCGACCGCCAAAGATAAGCCGCTGGTCAACCAGGGAGAGAATGGCGTTGCGTGCCACCTCGCCCAAGAACAGACCCGAGATCATCTTCTCAAACACCTGCAATCCGTGGTTAGACGACTTGCGGTTCAGCTTGTTGTCGTGCGCCGTGTACGGCAGGACCTCCGTCGCGTTGTCGAATGCTCCCCACTCGAGGTTAACAACCATCTCGCCCTTGCGGTCTGGGCCAGCCCACTTGCCAATATTCTCCAGTCTCTCCCAGTACGCAGCATTAGTGCCCGTGCCAAAGATAATGCCCATCTGCGTATCGGGATGCGAGTACCCCGAGGTCATCAGCGTACCCACAGTGTCATTGAGCACAGCAACGACTTCAACCGGCACGTGGTGGCGCTGGAAGGCCGACTGCGTGAGATTGACGACATCGCGACCAACAGAGTTGGGCACAGTGAAGCTCTTGTTCCACATGGACAGATTGCCTGAGGCAATGCCCGTTTGGTAGATGGGGAACGAGAAGGTGTAGCCGCAGGGAATAGTGCGCTTGCCGGGAGCCGGATGCAGGTCATGTTCCTCCAGAAACACGCCAACACACTCGGCAATAAAGTCCCACAGCCGGCTTTCCTTGGCCTCCTGCGTAATAGTAAACTTTTGCTGCACCAGGCTGTAGGTCGTATCGCCCTTCAGCGTCACTTGGCAGACGCGCAAGTTGGTTCCGCCGAGGTCCAGTGCTAGGAAGGTTCCGGTTTCCTTGCCTGTTGGCCGCCCGCTGACGTAGGTGGGGATCATGGGCAAGGCGTTGGGGTCGTCATGGTCCAGCCCGGTCTTCATGGACTTGTGCATGCCCTTGATAATCTCTTTAATCTTATCGTCGGTAACAGCAAAGCTAATGGCCATAGCCCGCAGGTTCTTGTTGAGCTCGTCAGAGCCCTCTGGCACCAAGTACCGTTGGACGAACGTCTGGATATCGTTGGTATCAGCCATAGTAATCAAATACAAAAAAACTACAATAGATGAGGGGAAGGGGGAGGGCGAGGGAGTTGAGAGAGAGGGTGAAGGAAAGAGGAGAAGGGGGGGTTTGTTTATATAGGTGCCGTCACTTCGGGCAAAATAAAGGGAGAGGAAGGGGGCCAGGCCACAGGCCAGGCCAGCAGGCAGCCCGCATGCAGATGATTGGCACACAGCTTCTCTTTTTCGGCCATTGAGGAAGTAGTGAATAGGCCTGGCTTCATACAAAAGATAAGAAACCACCCATACGTCATATCTGTGCATCTCAGCTTCCCGCCAGATCCAATGACACGCGTCTAGAATCCAACTGCATGTTCCAAGCAAGCGAGGTTGTTTGCGAAAGCGATTGTCATTCCGCTAAACTCACCGAAGGGATTTTCTCCAGAGATAAGGCTCGTTGCCTCTCTTTTTCGTCTTCTGTATTTGGATGAAACACACCAGCTGACAAAGATGCCAGTGTGTGGCCACCAAGTCACATGAAAAAATCAATACAAGTTTTTTAAAGGAAAAGTACATGGAAGGAAATGGATTGATGTAACAAAACCGGGGATTACAAGTGACATGGAATAGCAGTTTTTTTCACTCCTAGAACTCAAGGCTCATCATCGTCCATGGGGTCGCTGATGTTCATGCGGCTGAATCCGCCGTTCGGCTGCAAAAAGCTCATATTGCTCGCACCCAATACCGCCATAGACGTCCCGCTTCGCGAGCGCCCCCTGCTACCAAGAAAGCCAGGGCTGAGACCCGCGCCAGCAGGAGTAGGGGCAGCGGACGCTCCATGGAAAAGCAAATTGCCACTGACCTGCGGGCACGTGCCCGCAGTAGAAAAAGGCCCCGCCGGCTGCAGCTGAGCAGCAGGCAGGTGCGAGACCGGCACAGCCACCGGGCGCGCCACAAGCTGCGGGGACGACGGGCTGGAGCGCGACGACGACGGCGAGTGCGGCAGCATCAAGGACCCGCCCCTCCTACCCATGGCAATCTGCGCACGCAGGCCAAGGGGCGACATAGCCTGGCGCTTGTAAGGGTGCCCGTCATCAACAGACTTGCGCTTCAGCGGGCGCGCAGCCGCCGGCGAGCCAGTCGACAGCGACGCCATGCGAGGGCTGGACACCACCGACGACGACGAGTAGGCGGGCGACGTCGGGAACGGAATACAGTCGCGGCTAGCAGGCGCGTCGTTGGCAGGCGATGAGCGCAGCCACTCCTGCACGTTGTTGTGGCGAATGGAGCGCGTAATCTGGCTCTCGTGCTCCATCTCCGACGCCAGCGCCTGCTTCTCCTCCTCCACCAGCGACTGCAGCCGCACTACCGCCCTGTTTCTCGGCATAGTGTTGCCGCTCGGCAACGGCCGCCTTCGCCGCTTCCTCTGCCCCAGAGACACATCGTCCCCATAGTCCCCATCCCCATCCCCATCCTCAGACTCGCTCATAAGGCTGGCACTGCTCCGCTCGTCAGAGTCCACGCTCTCATCGTCGTCTCTATCCAGTATGTCGGGGTCAATAGACAGACCATGTGCAATGCTGAGGTTGGTAATGGCAATTGAACTCCGCCGCGCCAAACAAGCAGAGAGTGCAGAGTGTGGCGTCAGCGTACTAGAGCCCGTGGGAGTATCTCCCGTAAACGCCCTATTGCTATCAGCCGCTGTTCGTACTGAGCTGCTAGCGCTGCACGTGCGCTTGTGTCGAGTCAGTGCTCCATACGTGCGCAACGCTGTGGGCTGCTCAGAAGCGTGATTCATGCTGCGGTGCAAGTGGAAGTTTGGCCCAAACGCCAGTGAGCGCTGGCTAGCGTTGTCGGGCCGAGCAGTGCCAGCCTCTTTGGAATGGCTGTAGTGTGGAGTATTGGGCGCCGACATTGGCAAGGAGCGCTCCAGCGACGACGGCTGCAGTGGCCCACCAGGCTTATCGTCGGGCGGCTGCCGGCGGTTACGAGTCCTGGTGTTTGGTATATCCACAGGCCAAGCGTGGCAAGCGGGGTCTGGCGACATTGAATGCGAATCGCCGGGCATTAATAAAAAAGTGGTTTGAAAATATGAGTAAATTATGTGGTAAAGGGCTTTTTATGCAGTTAGAGCTCAAAGAAGCGAAAAAAGAAAATGAAATGTGACGACTGTGAAAAGCCTTTTTTTCCCCCCCCCCACTTCCGCCTTTTTTGCACAGCCTTTTTCTGGGTTTGGCTCGTCCTTTCCAAAGCAAAAAAAATTACAGCTTTGTAGATTTTATGAGTGAAAAAAGAAAGAGAGAAAAGGGAGATGTTCTAGAGGCCAGCTACTAGCAACAGCGAGGCAGCAATGGCAGCGAGCGCAGCCCTGGGGCCGGTTGGTGCTGCCGAGAGAGGCTTCGACAAGTCTGGCTGCGAGGCCGGTGGGGGTTTAGCAGTGCTAGTATAAGTGACGTTGTTGATGTCGGCCACGGCCTGGAAAAGGCCGCCGACATCGTAAAAATCGACAGTTACGAAATTGGGGAAAGCCTGAGCGCTTCCGCACACATTGGCCTGCGCAACAATGCTCTGGCGTGTATTGACGGTAGCCGCCGCGTCAGCATCAGGCACATCGGCAACGACGCCAGCGAGCGAGAAGCTCTTAAAAACAAAGTGGTTCATAACCCACAGCGGACGCACTGTGGTCAGCGGTGTGCACCCGAACGTAGAGCCAACGGCAACCGAGAACGGCGTCTGCACAGCATAATCCTTATCATACAGTATCCACGGTACCGAGGCATCAGCCCCATCATCAGTGAGCACCACCAAGCGCTTGTTCTGCGCAATCATCGACCTTAGCGTAGGCCACGCTGCCGTCGTAGACCGTGGCTGGTATGCATAGCTGTTCAGCCCCGCCGCAGTAAACGTCTTGGCCATCTGCGCCGCAGAGAACGGCCCCTTATTCTCTATGAATATAGTGATCACCTCGTTGGCATTCCCGTCCAAAAACGCCTTGAACCGCTTCAGCTCATTCACCAGCAGCCCGTCATTCAGCAAAACGCAAGATGCATGGCACAGGTACGGCTCGCTCGTCGCCGCCGTCGCCCCGTTAGCTGCATGCAAATCCAGCATGAACCCGCGAATTCCCGCATTCAATTGCGTCTGAATGTCCACATTCTGGTTCGCCGCTATATTATCGCCATATGCATACGAGTTGTGCGTCGTTGGGTACGCCACCCGGTCAAACGTCTTGTCGCACAGCTGCGAAAATCCGTTACATGCCTGAACCGCCCTCGTCTGCAGCCCGCTACCCTGGCGCCGCCCCAAAGCTGCTGGCCGACTCAGCCGGATGGGAGAAGCCCCCAAAACACCGGGCTCTGCTGGTGCTGCTGCTGCTGCTGCCGCTGCCACGAGTCCACCGACCAAGAGAGCAACAAAAGTCTTCATGTCCTGTAAAATATAAAATGTGTGCGAATTTAGCTGAAATGCGAAAAGAAGAGGTGAGGTTTGCCCTATCCATTCTCATGCGCAGACAAAAAGCCTTTTATAAACTGCCATGTGCAGTAGGCTGCAGATCCATTCTTGGCGACCCAAAAAGCCAACAATAACAGAAAGACACCTCCCCGCAGCCTTGTTCGTCCTTCCTCCCATTGAAATCCCCCCACAAAAGGGAAAATAAGGTAGCCAAGCGCGGCACCTCCTTTGTACTAAGGGCATATTGCCCCTCCTTTGGCATATAAAACTTACCATACGAAAGAGGCCGTCGATAGTTTACAGATAAAAAATTATTGATGAAGAGAAAGAGTCAGTGCAACATGCGGGATTACGATGTTAAAAAAAAACAAGGCGTTGTGCATTGCGGGATATGTGACGATCTATCCGAGTTTTCTATTTTTAGACCTGCCACTTGGAAATAATCCCACTTTATGCACAAAAAAGGCACACCAAGAGATAAAACACCAAGAAACCCTCATGAGCAGAACCTGACCTAGCTTCAGAACCAGCCTGACCACTCTCCACCAGTTTAAAATTGTGTAAAATATGTATTCATAAAATCACGAGTGAGAAAATGCATCTACTCTGTGTAAGCCACTTGGGGCAGGCCATTGTGGCCTAAAAAGTCTAAAAAGCTAGACGGCAATAGTCTTAATCCACCCCAAGCCTTATCATAGGTCGAGGAGGTAATTGTAAGCATCAGCCCCGATTCCATCCATTGCGTCAACTAGGTCTTCGTACTGTTTATCAGTACCATAGAATAAACAAATCGCGTTACCAGTGGAGATACCAGAGTTGATGTATATCTCAAAATCCAGGGCATCTGTGCTAACCAAATTAGGATGATCATCTTCAAGAATTATATGGAAATCTGCACCAGATGTTCTGGTCTGAAAGCGAACTGTTTAAAGACAACTAAACAGTCGCTATCAAAGGTGAAACAAAATATATTCAAAAAAAGGTTAAAAACAGCTCTGAAGAAAAAACAGATAAAAGTCGGTCCGGAAAACGAGAAAGGGAAAAAGGGAGATCACCGTCGGGTGATCTCTGAATTAAGTAGCCGTTGGCTCAACAGCCAACATGCAGACATACTGAGGTCCCCGATTCGTCGCCTTGAATAGATACACAACATTGGTCTTGCCTGGCATTGTTCTTGAGTTTGAAAGCTGTCTTGTAGGCCGAAGAAATAAACTGGTTGAGAATAATAGTAAGGAAGCAAAGAAAAAATTGGGAGGCAGAAATCTCTAGCTTTTTATACCAGCCAAGGCTCGAGTTATGCAGCGCTTTTGTTAGCCAAACCCAAGATCTGAGCAGCAGCTCCAAAGTCTATGGATAATTCTGCATCCATTGAGAAAATTCTGCTTGCTTTTAAAAAGCTGCTTTTATTCAAATATAAAGCAGAAATCAAGGGCACGGCTTGATTTTATCTAAGCTAACATCAACTAATAGAAGCTTATTTTTATCCTTAACGCTTTGTTGAAAGGAAATTTGGAGCTAGTTTCATAGTAGCAAGCCAGCGGCCTTCCTTTTTGTGAGAGGCTCCGCTATTAGCTGCTTTATAGCTCTCTCTTTGAATTGGAGAATGGCAGAATCCTAACCGCCAATTGGCTGTCTTTATTTCTTTCTAAAATGAAAATGTAGTGTGCACTGAACCCTCCTGCTCTCTCTTGTTTAAGAGCCAACTTGACCGCTCTCCACTACTTAAAACTTGTGTTGAATGTACATTCATTAAATCATTAGAGGTAAAAAAGTGTCTACCCTGTGTGTGTCGCCATGGCAAGACAGCTGCTGTTGGATAGCAGCGAGTATAGTCGGCCAGATCGCAATTACGAGTCCATGATCATAATCTTGCGATTATGATTACAAGTGACTATGGCGGCGCTGTTTAAATATGGCGCTACGGGTTATTAGTGGTGCGAGATCTCTTTAGTTATTTTAGCTCGCATATTTAGGATAATTATATACTTAGGGTTTATTCTAATCCCGCATAGTACTATCCAACAGCTGCACACACATAGAAAACTACAGAGACTAGGATAAATCCGTCCTTAGCTGGTTTGGGGCTGATAAGTAGTTAGAAGGCTGTGGAGGTACTCGTACAAATCAACTTTAGCATCATCGGCCTTGGTGATTAGCCCGCAGTAGTCTATAACAGTGCCATAGAATAGATAAATCGGCTCATTGGTGGAAATATCCCCATTGATAAACTCGTCAAAATCTGGAAACTCTGTTTCCAGTGAACTAGGGTCATCAACCTTAAGGATTAGATGGAACTTTGCATCTTGAACATTGGTCACGTTTCCCATTAAAGCATCGCACTCCTCGGCATAAGATTTTTCAGAAAGCTTGGTTTTACTGAGAAACTCAACATCCACACTACCCATTGCAAATAGAAATACATCATCAGTCCTGCCTGGCATTTTCCTTGTGCAAGTTGTCTTGAAGGCCAAAGAAATAAACTGGCTGAGAACAATAGCAAGAAAGCAAAGAGAAATTTGGGGGCAGGAATCTCTAGCCTTTTATATTAGCCAAGAGCCTCGAGTTGTGCAGCGCTTTTGTTAGCTTATCCCAAGAGGTGAATAAAGTATTCAAAGTCAGGGGTTTCCGGAAGTAAACCAGACGTTGCCTTCCAAAGAAAGGCAAGTCCCACTCCAAAATAGTACTGGTTGCATGTTCTTTTGCAGCGCAACTATGTTTCCAACTGTTAGAAGGAAACAACACAAATAGAAAAACACAAACACTAACTCGGCTTAGTGTTAATAAACGCAGATAAAAAAAT
>JANBSU010000017.1:0-150801 GCA_027578835.1 Coemansia sp. RSA 2050 | reverse complement strand
TACTGATGAGCCTACAGTTGTCAGCGAGGAGTCGGCTGTCGAGGCTGTGGTTGAACAGCCAGTAGCAGAGGCCGTGGCTGAGGAGCCGGTTGCTGTTGAAACCGCTGAGGAGCCGGTTGCTGTTGCTGAGGAGCCAGCTGGTGTTACTGAGGAGCCTGTTGCCGTTGCTGAGGAGCTGGTTGCTGGTGGCGCCGAGTCCGTGGCCGATATCCCTGCTACGGCGGAACCCAGCGTTGAGGTTATCGAGACTGCTAGCGAGGAGACTGCCGAGCGTGCCATTGAGGAACCTGCCACTGCAACTGCGGAGCTTGCAGCTGAGCCAGTTGCTGAGGAGACTGTTGCTGAGATCGCTACACCCGCTGTTGAAGAGGCCACATCCGAGGCACCTGTAGTTAATACCAGTGAGGCTGTAGTGGAGCAGCCAACCGAGGCTATCGCCGAGCCTGCAGCCACCGAGCCTACCACAGTGTCCGAGGAGGTCGCTTCTGCCGAGATGCCCGTAGCTAATGAAGAAACTTCCGAGGAGCCTGCCGAGGTCGGTAGCCCTATTGATGAGTACGAGGACCTTTCTACCTCTGCCACTGAGGCTCGCGATGGCACGGCTTCTGCTGATTCGGGCCTATCTGACGGCGTTGAAGACTTTGTGCTTGTCAGCGCTGGCGATGCAACTGGATCGCCTGTCCCTGAGTGCCAAGATGCGCCCTCTGGTGCCGAGATTATTGAAGACGCGCTGCCTGAGCCTGTTAGCGCTGGTGATAATGACAGCGGCTTTATGGCAGCTCGCTCACTTTCTGTGCCATCGAGGCCTATTAGTGACGACATGCAGGAGGTTGTTGATCCTGCTGTTGAAGAGGAGCCGCTGGCTAGTGCCAATCTGGCAGAGGACGTGGGCGTAGTTGCTGAGCCTGTCGCTGAGGAGCCTTCTCTTGCTGAGACAGAGGCGCCAGCTGCTGTAGCTGATGTCGACCAGCCTCTAGTTGTCGAATCGATTGCGACGGCGGATGAACCCAAGGCGTCTACTGCTCCCAGCGACCCTGGATTCATTGTCATCAAGGACCGCGAGACTACTGTTGCGCCGCCTGCCGCTGCTACGACTATCGGCGATCTGCTCAATATTGATACCATTCGGTCATTCAACGAGGTCGACTCTGTGCTGTACCCCTCGGAGACGCAGGCAGACGGCGATGCCTCACTGCTGCCCGAGGCCAATGTGACGACGCCGTCGTATGTGATGCACTACCCAGAGTCTCTGTTCGGCGACACCAACTCGATTACGCCGGGACTAATCACCATGGATGACCTGCACACAGCTCAAAAGGCGTCAGCTGTTGTTGGCGTCTCGGCCATTAATGCGACTTCGGTTGGGCGCAAATCGCGCGACTCTGGCCACCACCACCACCACCATTTGCTGGGTGAGAGCGAGGCGTCGGTTAGCCAGCGCATGAAGCGGTTTATTGCTGGTAAGCGGAGCGATGGGCCTGGGCGCTCGTCGTCTGATGCGGAGCCCGTGAGCCCTGTGAAGGGCAACGTTGCGGGGCTGTTCTCGCAGTACCGCTCGTCGCGCACATCTATGGAGACTAAGCGGGCTAGCGCAACTACGTCGGCACTAGAATCTGTGGCTGCTAGCGAGCTGGATTTGACCGAGGCTACTAGAGGCACTCGCTCAGCGACCGTCCATGGCGGCAGCTTCGAGGATGAGCTGGCTAAGCACGGGCATACTATCCCAGGGTCGTTCCCTGTGGAGAATGTCGCTGGCGGTCCTGGCAGCGACGGCGAGGGCGTGAATCTCGCGGAGACTGAGCATGCTGGCGATGGCAATACATCGGAGAACGAGGGTGGCAAGGACCGCCACCGCCGGCACACAATTCTGGGCGTGTTCAAGCGTATGTTCCGTTGACTTTTTTAAAAGCTTCAAGGCCTACTATTAATACTACATTTTACCACCTTCCCCACATTTAAACCCCGTGCCGTTTGCATAGAGCCCGTCCTAAAGTCAATAAGCAGTAGATATGGCTTTTATATTTAGCCATCACTATTTTGTCTTGTTTGGGTATGTATCTCGAGCCCAAAGTGCAAACTGGTCTCTAACCGGCTTTTTAAGCAATCCGCGTCTTGAGTACATTTTTACCTATTTGTTTTCTCAGCAAATGCTGTTCACGTATGGCGGGCTGCCACATATGATGGCTGTAGCATTGCTGCTACTGCTGGCTGCTGTGGTTCAAGTGAGCGGCGACTTTAACCTATGTAAGCACGCGCTTTGTGGAACAAGTAGAGCAAGCCAGCGCTTCCAGTAGCTGATTCACTAATTTTGTATAGGCAATGCCGAGGAGTGGCGACCGACACTCAAAAAGGCGTACATCCAGCGAAAGAACTCGCCTCCGCCAGCAAACATATCGGTTAAGCGGGTGCTTGAGCAGGAGCTGCCCAAGCCATACCGCATTCTGGGACCGTTTGCGCCGTACACGTCGCACCGGACTCACAAGCGACTGACAATCTATGTCGACAAGAATGGCATGTTTGAAGATGTCGAGTGCTCGTGACAGCATATCTCCACACAATCGCTAGTGGCTAGGGGCATCATGTGGCACAGGATTTACAAAAATATCAGCCAATCAGGTTGGCGTGCTAGGACAGGGCTTTAAATCTAGTGTTCTTTGCACTGAAGCATTGTACTTCTTGCTTCTCTTGATTTTCTACTTTTTTCTTTGCTATTTCAATCAGGTTCATTTCTATACATCATGGCGTCAAAGGCGGCCTTTAAGCGCCTGAACAAAGAGTACCTGGCGATTCAGGCCAATCCCACACCCTACATTATGGCGAAGCCACTAGAGTCCAATATCCTCGAGTGGCACTACGTCTTGCGCGGGCCGCCAGATACGCCATACGCGGGCGGCGAGTACCACGGGAAGGTCAAGTTCCCCTCGGACTACCCGTACAAGCCACCGGCCATTCAAATGATTACGCCGAGCGGGCGGTTTCAGACCAACACCAATATTTGCATGAGTATGAGCAACTTTCACCCGAGCACGTGGAACCCAGCGTGGTCGGTATCGACTATTCTCAACGGTATGCTATCGTTCATGGTGGAGGAGGAGGTGACTACGGGTGGAATTCGCACGTCGAATGCGGATCGCAAGGCGCTGGCTAGGAAATCGCACGCATTCAACTTGGCTAATAAGCAGTTCTGCGAGGTGTTCCCGGACCTGTGTACGCCAGAGACAGCGCCCCTGTTTGACCCGACAAAGATTACAGAGACCGCGCTGGCGGAGGCTGAAAAGCAGGCGAGTATTCGCCGTCGCGCGACTGCCGCCCAGTTAGAAGAAAAGACGGCTCCGCTGGCAGCTATGCCCGCTGATGTGGCAGCAGCGGCAGTTGCGAGCCCTGGCGCTGGTTTGGCTGTTGCTGCTTCGGGAGTCGCAGCTGCCAACAATCACGCCACGGGCATATCGCTGGCAGCGCTGCCGCGAAAGTGGCTTATTTTGCTACTCCTGCTGGCCTACTTTTTTGTGTCCAAGGTTGTCTCTCGAGTTCTGACGGCTTAGCCAAAGTCAACCCGGCTGTTTTCCTTGCTACATGCGCTGTTCTGTTTAGCGCGCGCATACATGGAAACTCACCTCGGCTAATATTGGCTGACTATGGCGGCAATATCCCTCTCTCCACTTTACTCTGTACTTCTCTAATTTCTCTTTTGTTGCAGAGCCCGCCTCTCTGCTCGCAAATACAAAAAATAAAACAGCTCTATTCGGCAATAATGTTGCTAGTAATCGGCCTGCTCTTCAGTAAAGCGCTGCCCGCTGTTTGGGCTACCGGCTTGCTGGCCTCGCTCGACGTAGATGAGGATGATCTGGCTTCCAATGTACTCTTTGCTAAAGCCAGTCCCTTGGATGGAACCTGGACAATACCGTTGTGGGCAGCCAGTATCTTAAGCATGGCAGCCAGCAGTGGAGAGCGCTGCAAGGTCGACCTGGACCCGACCATGATCAGCTTGAGCCGCGCTCGCGTAATAGCCACATTGATGCGGCGCCAGTCGCGCAATAGCTCGCCAATGGCCTGGTGGCTGTTGCTACGCACCCACGACACGATAATGACATCAGCGTCCCGCCCCTGGTAGCGGTCGATCGTGTGCATCTCTATTCCGTTGTAGACCACTGTGTCTTTAGCCTGATCCGTAACGAGGGGCTTAATGGCCTCATCTTCTGCTGCCTGCAACTGGGCAATGTCGCCAGTCTCCAGCCGAATGCCGTACTCTATTTCAAGCTGTCGGAGCTGTGTGCGGTACGGGGACAGCATGCCGACATTGCGGCCCTCAATTCCACAGGCCTGGAGCACTTTGGTCAGCACTTTGATGATCCGGATCTCAGTGGCGTTGTACACCAGGTCTGACCCCTCTGACCGCGACTCGCGCCCATGAAGTTTGTCAGTGTCAATAAAGACTGCACCACGGGCAGGGTCAAGCACATCGACGACCCACGACAGATCTACCGCAGCTGCTTTTCCTGACGGTACAGGCGACTCCGCTTCGCTGGGCGAGAGGTTGTGGATGACAATGGCTGGGTCAACGGTATAGTGGATCTGCTGGTCGGCTATAGTTTGCAAGCCACAGCGCAGGTGCCCGTCGTAGATTAAGTTATTGGCCAGGCGCTGAATGTCAGTGTTCATACGATACTGGTACTCCAGCCTGACCACTGCCATGGGGTGGGCCTCACACAGCCGCTTGAACAGCGAAGTGCCCAGCCCGCCATCGCGAGCCACCGTATTACGCACAAGTGGCGGCAGCTGGTGGTGGTCTCCAACAAGAACAAACTTGCTTGACTCTAGCAATGGGCCCAGACACACGGGCAGAGTGATTTGCGACGCTTCGTCGACAATGCAGTAATCGAACTGGCGAATGGTGAACAGCGGGTGGGTGACGCCTAAACATGTAGTAGCTACGACTGGCGCCTTGCGAAAGTAGTCGTCCATTTGCTGCACAGACTCGTATGACACCTCCGACGGCATGTACTGGACAATGTTTGGGTGTACCTTTGTCTTGTTGCCCAGCCGGATCATTGGGATATTGCGCTCCTGGAGCTTGAGCAATATGTTGTCGACGGCAATGTGTGTGTATGACGCCAACAGCACGGTTTTGCCCAGGTCGACCAGCAGCCCCACGAGCTCTGCAATCGTCGTCGTCTTGCCAGTGCCAGGCATGCCCAACACCAGCGCATAGTCGGCAGCAGACAGCACTTTCCGCAATACGGCAGCTTGCCCAGCGTTCAGCTGCCTGTTGTCCTGGATCGCCTGGATACGGGATTCGACGTCCTCCGACAGTGGGGTGAATGTGGGCTGCTGCAGGTCTACCACCAGTCGGCGGCACTCGAGGTGGCCGTTAGCAGCGGCAAACAAGCGCATTACATTGGTCCGAATACGCGCCATGGCTGAGTTCATCTCATCCTTGTCGATGCGGAATGTATCCTGCGCTGCGCTCTCGGGGATCTCTGGGTGAATGACAGTCTTCTCTTCGTTGAAGCTAGCCATGACGTTCTCTTGGCGAATTTCCATTATCGACTCAAAGTCCTGGTTGCTGACAGAGTCAAATTTAGCCAGACGCTTGGGCACTCCGCGCACAGGCCGGTCGCTGGAAACGACAATGCTGTTGAACTCTAGCACTGACACATAGCCAAGAGTAAAGGCATAGTGGCCAGCCTCCGAAGACACAACGATTGGGTCGCCAACCGACAGCTGACTATCGAGGAACGAGCGGCGGCCAGCCCGCACTGCCGGAACAAAAGTCTGCCGATATCGGCTATAGGAGCCCACAATGCCCGTATCCTCAGTAAGGTCGACCTCCAGCTTCATGTTTGACAGACAGCGCCCAGTGAGGGACTCACGGTGGTCGGCTCTCATATTCCACAGCTCGGCGCGGAACTGCTGCATGTCAGACTCCTCGCTGTCGATCAAGCTCATCCACTTGCGCACAAAGCTCAAGTGGTCATCAGTCAAGTGCCCTACCTGCGCTTCCCAAGAGTCCTTGGATACTTTTGAGCTGGCCAGGCTGCCGCCCTCGATCGCCCGGTGCTTGATGAAGCAAGAGGGCTGGAATTGGCACCGCGAGCACACAAACTCCTGGCCCAGCATGGCGGGCGGTCGGCACGATTGCGCGATGCTCTGCGTGAGATATGGAACCATCTCATTGCGCATGGCAACCAGCGCACGTAGCTCATCGTCTATGCGTGGCACACGCACGACCTCGCCAGACCGCGGATAGTACAGAAGCCCCGAATTGATGTCGACATCGTACTTGTCTGACAGAAGCAGCGTGTACAGAACAAGCTGCGCCCGATGAGCCGTGTTTTGCGTCTGGCGACCAGTCTTTAGCTCAAAGGGCTGCACCAGCGCGCCATGGCTGGAGTACTGCGCCAAGATGGTCAAGTCGACCTTGCCCTTGAGTCCGTATTTCGGCGACCAGGTGTTCTCCTCCATATCAAAAATCTTTGACACAGCCACTCGCGACTCCGAGTCGCTGGCCGAAGGACCGCCTCGGTGAGTCGAAAAAGTCGACCCAAGCGCTGCCGAGTGGTGCATGTAAGTCCGCGCCCACTCCTGGTAGATTGGAACACATTCGGCGATCTGCTGGTGCATAGTGGTCTCATCAACCTGGCACTCCCAGAGACTAGCAATATTGTCCTTGATTAGCGAGCGGATGGACGCGTTCATCGTGGCATCGTCCCACTTGTTTTGCAACGCACAGCCTTGGAACAGCTCGTGCAGCAAGTTCCCAAGCAGCATCACCGTACTGGGCTGCGACTTGTCCGGTATCTCCTTTACCCAGCTCTTGAGCACGGCTCGGCGCAAGCACGAAAACGATTCCGACAGGTGCGTGCATGCCACCAGCACATCGGGCTGCAGAATAAGCAAGAGGTCGGCCACCCGCGAGTCCACAACGACTTCGCCTCGCTCGGATATATCGGGTAGTTTGCCAACGAGGTTGACATAGTTACCGATGGCAATGGGCGTCGAGTACCACTGATCGCGTAGCAACAAAACGAGCTCTCTGAGAGCGCTTTGTGAGTACACACGCACAATTTTTTGCTGTCGGGCGCCAGCAGTATCGGGCGGCGCATGTAGCTGGTTGCTAGTGTAAAGGCCGTCAGTCACCAGCAACGTCAGGCACTTTTCGTAGTCTGTAAATCGACGAGGTCGAGGGCCAACAGCGATAGCAGTACCAGCAGTACCAGCAGTGTCAATGGGCTGTAGCTCGGACTCGTCAATGTCAAGCAGATCGCTTGCGTCGAGATCGTCTGCGGCGCCAAACTGCTCGAGCAATTCGTTGACATTGTCATCAGTAAGGTCGGGCGGCTGGAGCAAGTCGTTGACGTGGTCGCTAGTGGAATCGAATTCCTCTAGCAAGTCGTTCATATCAACATTGTCCAGGCACAAGTCGTCAAACTCACCAAAGTTGTCTTCTGGAAGCGTAACAACCTGAGTATCAGTTTGTGTAGAGTCAGCATCAGACTTGCTCAAATCGGGTATCGTCGCGGAGCTATCCATCAGATCCAAGTCGGTTTCTGGCTGAGAATCTACACCCGCTGAAAAGAGCGGCTGCGGGCCGGCGTTCTCTGCTGGAGCCCTGGAGCCACATGGACTTGGTGGGTCCTCTGCTACGCCCGGGCTGTTGAGGAGGCTGGAGAGCATTAATCGCTTATCAAAGGTCTTTTCACTCTTTGACAGGCACAATGGACGCGGGATGGCCCTGGACCGACGGTTTGCCAAGGGCGTAACCTCTACCGACATGTCAGCAGAGGGAATCTCGCAGTAAGAAGAGCCGATATCCGCAGTCTCGCTTCCCAGATCACTCGACATGGTTTTTAGCGTGCCTCTGCCTCGGCTCAGCTGGTTGATGGCTGCGTTTGCTGTTTTGAACCCCGTGCTATCAATTACCCTTCTATCGATTATTTGCTGCACTATACCACAAGTCAGGTTGGTATCTTCTACAAGCACGTCTTTCTGGCTGGGCAACGTGCGCTGACGGACGATGTTCCGTAGAGTGCCGCTGGGAGACATGGACTGCCACAGAATAACGTCATCGGCGACGCTGCTGCTGCCTGCTTCGTGTGTTCCTAGAGCTAGGCGGGCTCGCGTCGCTAGTGGCGAGTCAGCACTGCAGTGCCGCTGAGGAGTGATAGGAGAAGGACCGCTAGGCTGGCGAGGTTCCGCAGTGGCCGAGAGCGTGCCTTCACGCTGCCGCTTTTGCGGAATACTAGGCCCGCTAGTCATTGTGCCGCTATGTGAATATGAGAAAAGACAATAAATGGACGGGTAATAAATACAATAGAAGGAGATAAAGAAGAGGTTTCCCTTGGCCAAACAAGCTGAATGCTGCTGAATTTGCAAAGCTCCAAAAGGGTGGCTAGTACCAGCGCGTGGGCGTGTACTGCGCGCATAGCAGCGTCGACCTTTTGACTGTCAAAAGCCTGTTGATGCGATTAAGAAGCTTGATCACGATAATGGCCTGTGATTGGCCTCGGCCCGCCAGCCTGGGCCAGCTGATGAGAAGGCTAAAGGGCTGGACCGCCTTAGTCATACTAGCAACCCTTGACAAATAGCAGCCTATCTTGCGATGCTCGGAAGCGTATCACAGCCATCAGTCATGCGAGACATGGAGAGCACTGGGGGCTGGCAGGCAGACGGAGCAAGGCCACTTTGCCAAGAGCGGGCCTTTGCTGTTGGGGGAGGGGGAGAGGCCGATTCCGCTGTGTTCCTGGATTTGTTTTTTTGGTGAGGCGGAAAGGGCAAGCATGCTTCTAAACATGACAGCTGATCAGCCCTGCCTTTTTTCTTCCGAATGCGCTCAGAAAACGGATAATCAAAGCTTGGCCCTTCTTTTTCTCATCTTTCTTTTTCATCTACTAGCGTCTTTTGTCTCGGCCCAGAAATTCACTTTATACTTTTTATACTTTTTTGCTATATTTGTTACCATAGCGCACATCCCCCCGTGTTACTGTTTGTCCTCCTTTCTTTCCTTTTCGAGCGTGAGCCTCTTTAAACAGTGCGCATGATGGCTGACACCAAGCAGAGAGAGTATTCGCGGGCAGAGGTGGCCAAGCACGATGGCAAGGGGGCTCTGTGGGTGATCCGCGGCAACCAGGTATTCGACCTGACGACATTCCACACAGACCACCCCGGAGGCTCCGATATCCTAATGCAGTTTGGCGGGCAGGACATTACAGAGGCTATGCGGGACAGCGACGTGCACGCGCATGCGATTCAGGCGTACCGTGTGCTCAAAGACTTTTACATTGGCGAGGTGATGGCAGAAGACCGGGTAGCATACGAGCTGCCGGCGTCGGGCAAGGACGAGATGGACTGCGTGGAGGAGGAGGAGTTTTTGGATATCCACAAGCCGCTGTTTATGCAAATGTGGAATTCCAAGTTTACCAAGGAGTTTTACTTGCGCGAGGTCCACCGCCCGCGCCACTTGCCTCGGCCCGCAGTGTTTTTCGCTAATCCGCTGCTGGAGACATTGACTCGTACGCCGTGGTGGTTTATTCCGATTTACTGGCTGCCTATCGTGTGCACGCTGCTGTACTTGGGCGTGCAGTACGAGTCGACTGAGGTGATGGTTGTGGGGTTTGTGTTTGGGCTTTTGTCGTGGTCCTTGCTGGAGTATAGCATGCACCGGTTTGTGTTTCACTACGACGAGAATATTCCAGAGGGGACGTTGGCGCAGGTCGCTCACTTTCTGCTGCACGGCGTGCATCACTTTTTGCCCATGGATCAGCTGCGCTTGGTTATGCCTCCGGCCTTGTCGACGTTCTTGGCCCTCCAGATTTTGGCTCTTCTGTCTATTGTGTTTTCGGCCGGCATGATCCACGCCGTCTCGGCGGGGCTTCTTATTGGATACGTGCTTTATGACGAGTGCCATTACTGGCTGCACCACGGCACGTCGCAGAATAAGCGTCTGAGCGCGCTGAAGACCTACCACCTGCGCCACCACTACAAGGACTTTAAGGCTGGGTTTGGCATTACCAGCGACTTCTGGGACAGGGTCTTTGGCACCGAGTTTGTAGCGACTGCCGACTAACCCTACTGATAGCTCTTTATACATCATTCTCTTGCTAATCTGCCTTTTCCCCTCTTCTTTTCTGTCAACATGTTACGTATCTATTTCTTCATTTGTCATCGTTCGGCTCACTGGCTCTGGCAGTAGGCTGAGCTGACGGTTTACTACACGTGATTGACAAGGTCCAATCAGGTCTGGCCAGCAGCTGGCTGATAGACCAGATCTCGAAGGCGAGCATTCTTCGCTGCCACCACCAGCCAGGAAAGAAAGGCACAGGCTGTATTTCTATTTCTTGTCCTTCTGTCCTTCTGTCCTTGTCCTTTTATTTTGCTGTTTACATTTTTGCCAAGTAATTTTGTGGACATCTGCCCTTCCTTTACCTCATCTTTATTTGTTTGAATCCAAGGAGGCAATTAAACCAAGATGGGCTTCCGCTTCCTGACGCTCATCAGGCCCTTCATGGCCGTAATTCCCGAGGTTGCCGCGCCAGACCGCAAGGTGGCCTTTAACCAAAAGGTTCTCTGGACTGTAATCACTCTGCTCATCTTCCTGGTCCTCTCTCAAGTGCCGCTCTACGGCATCATGTCCTCTGACTCTTCTGATCCCCTGTACTGGATGCGCGTAATCCTTGCGTCTAACCGCGGTACGCTCATGGAGTTTGGTATTACGCCGATTATTACCTCGGGTATGATTATGCAGCTGCTGGCGGGAGCGCAGATAATTTCTGTCGACTACTCGTTGCGCGAGGACCGGGCTCTGTTTTCGGGGGCGCAAAAGCTGTTTGCTATGCTGATTACCTTTGGCTCGGCTACCGTGGCAGTCATGACTGGGCAGTACGGCGACCCGAAGAGCCTGGGGGCTGGTATCTGCCTGTTGCTCATCATCCAGCTGTTTGTGGCGGGAGTGATTGTTATTCTGCTGGACGAGATGCTGCAGAAGGGATATGGCCTGGGGTCGGGTATTAATTTGTTTATTGCGACGAATATTTGCGAGGATATCGTGTGGAAGTCCCTGTCGCCGCTGACGGTTAATAACGGCAAGGGCCCAGAGTTTGAGGGCGCTATTATTTCGTTCTTCCATCTGCTGTTTGTGAGGTCGAACAAGTTCAAGGCGGTTTACGAGGCGCTGACTAGGTCGGCCCTGCCCAATTTGACCAACCTTGTGGCCACGGCTCTGGTGTTTGCGGTGGTCATCTACCTGCAGGGGTTCCGGGTAGAGATCCCGATAAAGTCGGCGAAGTTCCGGGGGCACCGTGCGTCGTTCCCAATTAAGCTGTTCTATACGTCGAATATGCCTATTATGCTGCAATCTGCGCTGGCGTCGAACGTGTTTATGATCTCGCAGCTCCTCTACCGTCGGTTCCCTGACAACCTGCTGATCAAGCTGTTTGGTGTGTGGGAGCCGTACCAGGGATCGTCGCAGTTCTTCCCGACTTCGGGGCTGGCCTATTATATGACGCCCCCGCGCTCGTTCGTCAATACGCTGAAGGACCCCATCCACTTTGCGCTGTATGTGGCGTATATGCTGACGGCGTGCGCTCTGCTGTCGCGCACTTGGCTGGATGTCAGCGGGTCGGGACCGAGGGACGTGGCGCGCGAGCTGCGCGACCAGCAGATGGTCATTGCTGGGTACCGCGATACGTCGATGTACAAGGAGCTAAAGCGCATCATCCCGACGGCGGCTACTGTTGGCGGAGTGATTATCGGCATACTGTCGATTTCTGCCGATCTTCTGGGCGCTATTGGATCGGGAACCGGTATCTTGCTGGCGGTCACTATTATCTACAACTACTTTGAGACCTTTGCCAAGGAGCAGGCAGAGCTGAGTGGAGTTGGAGTGGCTGGTATGTAATTGACCAATATATTATTTGTTGTGCTTTATCGTTGACGGAGCATACGCGAATTGGGTTGGTGGGTGCAAACCGAATTCGTGCATTAGCGAGGCTATTATCGCGTTGTGGTGAATCATGTGGTGGATACAGAACCAGAGTTCTCTGCCCACCGTAGACGCGAACTCTTCTTCATTGCCGCCCGTCATTGTGTCCGATACCGTCAGCGGGTCTCCGTGGGCATTTGGCTGGCCGCTTAGGGTGCGGGCTCTGTGGACCGTGGACTCTATGGTGGAGCGACCGCCGGCCACTGTGTCCTGGGCAAAGGCGTTGCGCTCTCGATTGGAGTAGCAAACCAACGCTGGCGGGTGGACGGAGAGTGCTGTGAAGAGCAGCGAAAAGTGGTCGAGGATATGTCGAACGTGCTTGCCAATCGTGCTGCCTGGAAGCGCCTGCGACTCGGCTGTGTACTGGGCGTCAGTTAGCGGGGAGAGCGTTTGGTTGAGCTGCGTCAGCTGGCCACAGGCACTGTCGAACAGTGAGCGCAGTTTGGCATCCATTTACTAATACTGAAGTGGGAGGGAAAGCGAAGGAGAGATGCGTCATCTCTTGTGACATCGGTGGGAGATCAAAATAGTGTCGAGATATTCGCTGGATGGGGGGAATTTAAGAATTTTTTTTTTTCATGCGACAACCCATATGCAAAACTTCCGTGGGTTAGGGCGGTTTATAATGGTAGGTTTTTTGGGAGGCCAAACTTTCTGCGTATAGTATCCGGACCCTAATAACGAAAGTGGTGTTGACACATCTCTGCTGCTATAAATTTCTAGCTCATTATACGGCCCGGTAACCTAAATTCACATTTTGAAGCCTTCGATGGTTCGCGATTTTCTCAATGTCTGATACTATGTCGGGCCTGACTTTAACTTCAGCTCCCTGTGCAATGTATTCCTTGAAGATTATAAAGTAGTCGCTGAAAACAACTTCAGGTCCTGGCGGTGTTTTACCCAAAGCATCATTGAAGAGATCCTCATTGTTATCCTCCTTACACACGTAATATACTGGAATACTAAATTTATTCTTCTTTGTAGTTTTTAGTAACAATTGGTCATTATTACTACTGTTGGCATAAGCAACCAAGTATTCATCGATGTGGTAATTGCTGGTTATGTGCTCATGAAGCGCCTCACAACTAGTGATTCCGCTTTCTTCGATCTTGGTAATAGCCATAGTGATAAAGTATTTTGCGTAAATCTAAATGTGCCGATGACAAGGTACAAGGTTTAGTATGTTGGTGGTGGTGGAGAGTAAGTTGAGAGGGTTGATACCGGAAGGACCCTTTTTATGTCCTATCCAGGAGAGACAGAGGAAAGAAAACTACAGAGCACAAGGTCTAAGCCTATCTGCTTAGAATTTGTGTCGGGTTTCGTGTTAGGTTTCCTGTTGGATTTCCATTTCCATTTCCTTCTCTTTTTTTCTTGAATGTGTCATTTCCAAAAGACAATAATTGCATTTCTGGATATCTAGGGATTTGATGAGAAATGCAGTATTGGCTATAATGACTTGATTAGCGTTAGTTTTTAAAACCTCCAAAAATAAAACCTAAGGAAAGAGACCCTATTACTTGTTGTTGTTGCCGTGCAAAACTGCTCTTTGTACCCAACGATGTCTGAGCTGCAAAAAAATGTTCTGTTTGCTATGTTGCTCCGATTCCTTGATTGATTAGCGTCGTTAGCATGTTTGCTGCTAACAATTAGAGTATTGCTCCACTGCTCAACATTAGCCCTTGCTGGCGCAAGACAAAATTGTTTAAATGTTGTCATTAACAAAACCAAATAAGAATAGAGCAAAGAAAGTCTATCTACTCCACTAGCTTTACAGGGTTGAAAATAGTGTCCAATGTCAGGTGTTGGATAGTACTATGTGGGTTTAGAATAAACCCTATATATAATTATCCTAAATATACGAGTTAAAATCACTCCAGAGATCTCGCACCACTAATGTCCCGTAGCGCCATATTTAAACAGCGCCACCATAGTTACTTGTAATCATAATCGCAAGATTATGATCATGGACTCGTAATCGCGATCTGGCCAACTATACTCACTGCTATCCAACAGTCATGTTATTGCCTTGGCTTCATACTGTGGCAACTAACCGACAAAATCTAGGAAGATCAGAGTCGTCAAGGTTCCTTAATCTATAATTAGTTGCCAAAAAAGAAATTTGGATTCTGTCTTTGCACTATGGATAGTTTGACATCAACAAACACTAGTACGCTCTGCCAAACACAACTTGGCGAGCTGCGAGTCAAGCACATAATCATGTGACACTAAGGCAAGAGAGAATGGGCAATGGTTCCCAGTCCTCTACGTATTTATTTCTAATCAAGCCTATCGCTGCTCTTAAGATAAGCAGAGAAAAGCCTAGTGTCAGTAGTGTTGCCTTGTCAGAGCAACAGTAGGCATGGTAGTGGTTGTTGCGTTGATGCCAATGATACTGGCTCGAGATGGCAATAACTGGGAAGTGTCGAAAGACGTATCACATACTTTTTAGACTGAACTGTTCTTTAAAGCAGTGTTGATGGAGCGAGCGAGATTAGAAAGATGAGGTGCTTATGTGAGTGTTTTTGGGATTTAAGGTCTGGCCTTTGTCCCAACTCCTTTCTTTTGCTTTTCTTAGTTTGTGGTGGTGGGTGGGCGTCACCTGGAGGTAGTGCAATACCAGGGACACCCGCGCCGGGCTCAGCTCTGCAAGCAGGGACACTGAGCCGCGGCATGCCCGGGCAAAAAATTGTAAACATCGTGTTGTTAGGGCAGTGCCCTAATCTAAGATGTTACTCTTAGAAGAACATGTTACTAAATAATGATCAAAGCCAAAAGGCTTGAGAGGAATGTGAGGTTTCTCCATTTCGCTTGCCAGAGCAGCGTCCGGGTTTTATAGACCGCTTGAAAAGTGGCTAAATATGGGACCAGGTGGCATGACTTTTAATGATGTGTGGGATTTATGCCTTGCTCTGAAGAACTAAAAAATGGTTCTGTGGCCTTCATCCATTCTGACACCACTCGAAAAAATTATATTCCCAAGGTTTCAGGAGCTGAATGCCTTGTATACGTAGTTGAGGGCAACACTATTAGGCGGGGCTAGATTAGCTTTGCATGGCAAGCCATGTCCCAATAGTTGGCTTTGGCAAATACGAGGCAGTTTGTATAAATATCGTATCATTGAAAAAACTAGAAAAGAATAGGGAAAAGAAAGACTATCTGTTATTTGCCTAGTTATGTGGTGTCTGTAAAGATGCCCAAAAGCCATTCTTAGAACGCCTGCTTGCCCCTCCCATGGTTTTAAATGAGCTAATAAATGTTTCATAGGGTAGCGTTGCTTTCAATTGTGCTTCAAGCGCGGAAACAAACTAGTCGGTACCGATATCCAAAAAGTTTATTTTCACAATTGTGTCGTGTATCGCCTGAACACTGGAATCACGTTCAACTACATTTCCATCAATACCATATTGCCTCAATTCTACAATCACATTATTGTCATCAGCAGGCATACCAGATTGTACTGTATCTACTAGTGTACTATTGCGCTCGTTCTTTGTCACACTAAATATTGGGTGCTCGCATTTATGCATTTTAATAAGTCTTAAACAATCTCCAGCAAACTCCTCACTGTTGATATAAAAAACCACATAGCTGCTTGTTGGTTAAATATGGTCATGGAGTGCTTTTTCAGAGATGAGTGGCTTGTCACTAGGGTCTTCAATCTTCATTATAGTGCGTAGTCTTGTCAAGTATCTAAAAGGTGCTAGTGTAGGAGCAATGGAGAGCAAGTTGGTGAAGAGGATGAAGAAAAAGAAGAGAGTTGGTACAAGGGGCGCCCTTTTTATAGGTCTTCGTCTCCAGGCGAAGAGAGAAATGGAGAGGCTGTTGAGTGGCACGAATGAACGCCTTTGCACTCCAATCAGCGCTATGACGTAGGCTCCATTGACTGGGGAGCCGCAGCACCAGGGTTGGTGCCCAGCCATTGGCTGGAAGTGCAAGACTTGAGCCAAGATAGCTTCGGAGAGAGCCACATGGCAGTACCTATCAGGTGTGCATCTCTTTGACTAAAAGAGCAAGGCACGTGGATCCAATAAGCCAACAACACCACAATGGAAAAAAAGGTAGGTTAGGTTTTTTTTTTCTTTTTTTGGAAGGAAAAGAAAAAAGGACGATTTCCCATCTTTTTTCTCTATCCCAATTTGTTACTATGAGCGGAAGAACCACAGCCGTGGATGAGGCACAATCGGATATACGCGAGCATGCCCAAATAGTGGTAGGGGAGCTGGGATCGCTGGCACAAGAGACGTCTGGGGGTAGCGAGCTTCGTGACACAATAATGCGAGCAGCCAAGCTAACAGCCAGCCTGGATGGCTGTATCCGAGACACACAACAGTCTTTGTCAGCAACACAAGCAGGAGCCATGAAATTGGCCGAACGCATCGAAGAAGCCAACGAGCAATGGAGATCCCTCGCCAAAACCATCGACATAATCAAGGTAGCCAGTGCCGAGTTATAAAAACCTCTTTTTTATGCAATTTTTTTCAAATGGAGGAGGAACGTAAATTACTCATACTCTATGGCTCGCAAACCGGGTACGCAGAGGACGTAGCTCGTAGGATATCCCGACAAGCATGGCGTCGCCACTTTACGGCTCACGTACAGGCTTTGGACCAGGTAGACAGGCAGCTGGTTTTTTCATCAAGCCCCGTCATATTCATATGCTCTACGACGGGGCAAGGCGAGGAGCCTGATAATATGAAGCGGTTCTGGCGGTTCCTCTTGCGCAAGTCCCTGCCGCACGATGCGTTGTCGGGTATGGAGTTTGCGGTGTTTGGGCTGGGAGACTCGAGCTACCAAAAGTTCAACTTTCCTGCCAAGCGGCTCTACCGACGGCTGCAGCAGCTGGGAGCCCACGCGCTGGTGAGGCGCGGGGACGGCGACGACCAGCATTACTTGGGGGTCGATGGGCAGCTGGATCCCTGGCTGGAGGAGCTGTGGGACGTGGTGCTGAGAAAGTGGCCGCTGCCCAGACCCGCCGTCCCCGATGACGTGGTACCCGATCCCACGTTTGACGTGAGCCTTGGCGGCACCCAGGACATGGGCGTGGTGGAGGACAGGTGTCGGGCGACGCTGGCTGTGTCAGAGCGGATCACTGCGGCGGACCACTTCCAGGACGTCCGGCACCTCCGCTTCGCCATCGAGGGAGGCCAGGGCCCGCTGCCGGCGTGGGGGCCCGGCGACTGCGCGGTCCTGCGGCCTCGCAACCTCGCTGGCGATGTCGACGCGTTCCTCGCCACGGTGGGGTGGGCCGATCGGGCCGACGAGCCGCTGCGCATAGAGCCACGCAGCACGTCAGCCACGCTCGCATGGCCCGTGCGCGCGGCGACGCTGCGGGGGCTCTGCACGAGCTACTTTGACATCATGGGGGTGCCGCGGCGGTCGTTCTTCGAGATGCTCTCGTATTTTGCACCGAGCCCCGAAGAGCGGGACAAGCTGCGCGAGTTCTCCAGCGCAGCGGGCCAAGACGACCTCCTGGCCTACTGCATGCGGCCACGCCGCACGGTGCTCGAGGTGCTAGGCGACTTCCCAAGGACAGCGCCGGCCATTCCCTTGTCTTACGCGTTTGACGTGTTTCCCGTGATCGCCGAACGCTCCTTTTCCATCTCGTCGGCGGAATGCCCCCATGCCGTGGATCTCACTGTGGCCATCGTCGAGTACAAGACGCTTATGCAGCGGAAGCGCCGCGGGGTATGCACCAGGTGGCTGGCCCAGATGCCTGTGGGCCACACCTTGGCCATGAGATTCGCCAGGGGCACTATGCGCCTGCCATCCCCCTCCCAGCCCATCGTCATGGTGGGGCCGGGCACGGGCATCGCTGCCTTTATGTCGTTTATTCAGAGTCGCCCGCGCGCTGACAATTACCTGTTCTTTGGGTGCCGCAGCGCGAGCAAGGATTTTTACTACCAGGAGCAGCTCCAGCAGTGGGCCAGCGAGGGGTCGTTGCACCTGTACTGCGCCTTCTCGCGCGATGGCCCAGCCAAGGTCTACGTGCAGGACCGCATACGCGAGCAGTCGCAGCTGCTGTGGTCGCTGATGGCGGAGCAGGACGCCGTGGTCTTTGTGTCGGGAAACGCCAATCGCATGCCCGACGACGTGCGCCAGGCATTCGCCGACGTCGTCTCTGCGAACAACCCCCAAATGAGCGCCGACGACGCCCAGAGCTATATCAGTAGTATGGTGAAGGAGGGGCGATACCAGGAAGAATGCTGGTACTAAAATATATTCATTCATACTCATCATATTGGTACATAGCGCCGCCATCCATATCACTGATATCCACTGCGCCGTCCGGGGCCTCATCAGCCTCCAGCTCGTCGTCCGAGTACTCGTACTCGTCTCTGCCGCTCAGAGACTCATCATCGGGGTAGTCGTTTGCATAGTATCCTTCGGAATTCGAGTCCTCGTCCTCGTCGCCGCCCTCGTCGCTCGAGTCCACGAAGTTCTCGACATCGTCCATCCAGGTGACGGCGCCCATGCTGAGCATGGCGTCGGCGGACTGCACTTGGCGCGCATAGTAAAAGTCATAGACGTACTCGGGGGGACCATGTTCAAGCGACAAATAGTCTCTGACCATGGGCACCAGCTCGTCAACAGCGCCGCGCCGTGGCGACCCCAGCGCTATCTCGGCATAGGGGTCCTGGGCACAATGGGGGTGCACATAGTCCTCCTCGTTGATAGCGTCAAAGATGGTTATGGGGGGCTTCATGCGAGCCAGATCCGCCGCCGCCAATACCTGGGGTATGCCGCGGGGCGAGGTGAGCTTCACTTGCTGCTTCGAGAGCACTCGGAACTGGGCTGAGGGCGGATCCAGGGGTCGGAGGGGGCGCTCGGTGTCTTCCATTTCTACTTCGGTTGGGTGGCTGCAGAGCTGGGTTAGTCGGTCCTGGAGCGCCTGGCGCTTGGCGGTGTCGCCGAAGTCGGACTCGGAGAGCGTCTCGCCGAGCGCAAAGAGGAGGGGCTCCGAATGGCTGGTTTTTTGGCGTGTGGGCAGCCTCGACTCTTGTTGGATCACCAGGGCGTCGAGTGGCTCTTGGCCCCGCTTGCGCTTTACCCGAAGTATCGTAATGGCATCGGGAGCTCCTGGCGTTCTGCGATGAGCTTGCATTTTGTGGTATCGGTGAATTGAAAAAAAAAGTAGTAGATAAATTTTTTATGAAAAAAAAAGAAAAAAACAAGCCTTTTCAAACTGTCGCCCACTCCCTTCTCTTCTTTTTTCGATTATGCGCCAATTTTACTTTCGTCTGCTGTACGCCGGGCTCCTGGTAGCCCGGGTTCTTTTCTCCGTACTCCCATCGTATATCCACCCGGATGAGTTTTTCCAGTCGAGCGAGATAGCCGCCAACGATATACTCAAAGTCACTGGGCTTCGCACTTGGGAGTTTTCCTCTCCAGCACCCGTTCGCTCCATAGTGCCCATCTACATGTACGCGGGGACGCCGATGTTCATCCTGTCCTTCTTCCCAGTGACGCCGTGGACACTATTCTACGGCAGTCGGGTCTTCATGGCACTCCTGTCGTTTGCGGTTGATTTGTGTGTGTATTGGACTATAGGCAAAAAGAAGCGGGTGATGATGCTGCTGGCCAGTTCCTACTGCTTGGTGTTTTTCCATGTGCATACGTTCTCGAATGCGTTTGCATCGATTGTCCTGTCCGTGTGCTTCTATTTGCTGAAGAGAGTTGAGAGCGGCGATGATGGCTGCTTCCTGCTGGGCGTGGGTCTGGCCCTGGGATCGTTCACTCACATTGCCTTCCCCATGTTCGCCTGGCCCCTGGGCCTGGCCTGTCTGGCCACTCTCGTCTCTGCCACGCGATCCGGCTCCCTGGCCACTCGCGGCCTCATTGCCCGGGCGATGGGTTTGGCGGCTGGCGGAGTGCTCACGGCCTTTGGCTTGGTGGTGGCTGACTCGCTGTACTACGGGTCCTTGCGCTGGCATGGGGCCGGGTTTCCGTTTGTATCCGGATCCTTGACACTCACAGTGCTCAACAACCTCTCGTATAACTCACAGCACGACAACCTAGCCATCCACGGGATCCAGCCGCGGTACTTCCACGCGCTGGCGAACATGCCGCTGTTGTTCGGCCCACTCTACACCCTGGCTTTGACCAAGCTCTGGGCGTTCCTGCGATCAGACAAACAGGGCACGGGGTACGTGGGCATGGCGGCGGCGGGATCGGTGATGAGCGGCGTGGCACTGCTGTCGCTTGCACCGCACCAGGAGGCCAGGTTCCTTCTGCCTGCACTGCCCGGGCTGGTGATCAGCAGCTGGCGGTGGCACCATCTGGCGTCTCGCTATTTCTGGTGGATGTGGATCACGTTTAACGCCGCCTTGTTTATCGTGTTTAGTATGCACCAGGCGGGGGTGGTCCCCGTGGTCATGCATCTGAGTGGGTCGGTCTGGACACACGCACAATGCAGATACACAGGTTCCGATGCCCTTTGCTGGGAGGAGGGTGGGTCGTTGGGGGTGGAGCTTGCTACCAAAGTGTATTTGGTTTCTACGTACCTCGCACCAAGACATCTTTTGGCCCAGCCCTTGGATAGGTCGAAGGCCCGTGCGCGAGTCGATCTGGTGGATCTCGTGGGGCGGGAGGCCCAGGAGATCAGAGATATTCTGGGTGGCTCTGTTCACGTAAACGAAACACTGGTGCGATCCGCCCGAAGCGAGCTAGTGTTTAAGCAGACCACGGGCACGCACTATGAAAGGCAAGTGACAGATTAGCAAAAGGGGGGCGGTGGAACTGAATTCCAAATAGTAGTTGTTGTTAATCATTTGTGTGTTTGTAGGACGCTTTTGGTCATGCCTGGATCGGTTGATGTGGAGCGTGTTGCAGCGGCGAATTATCGGCTAGTGCCTGTGTTTAGCTATGCTCCACACGTGAATTTCGACCACATGGCGGAGACTCTGAAAGCCCCGCTCTTGAGCTCTAGACTGAACATATACGCTGTATGTGGAGTACCAAACGTAAACACCGCATGATCCAGCAGGAAAATATGCACGCGAATTACGGAATAGGGGATATGAGGGGAGGTTCCTCAAATCCACATTGTCAGCCCGCACCTTGCAGGTATCTTTCCCCCCCTCTTGTGATTGCACCTGACTTTTAAAAAAATACATATCTGTTTTCTCGTTGCGAATTCGGACAAGTTCTTTTTTACACATTTCTAAATGGACTATGGCCACCTGACTTTTCGATCCCTATCCAAAACAGGTGCCATACCTTGTATATAAGAGCAACAGCCTCTGGCACCCCTCTCTTTTCTTTCTCTATATCCACTTTTGCCTTTCTACTTTACGAGCTTAAAAAAAGACATCAAAAAGGGGGTGTGAATCGATGAGTGAGCCTAGTCAAAAGAACGATGCTCCAGATGACGGATCGACTACTGATATGCAACCGGGATCAACTCGCAGAGAGCGGAATAAGCAGCGGGCACAGCGCCGCCGAGAGCGCGAGACCTCCATAGAGCGAGCGCAGAGACGCGAGATCGAGCGGCTGCGGGCGGCGGCACGGCGGCACAACGAGACGCCGGAGGAGCGGGAGATCAGGCGGCTCAACGGGCGCATGCGGGCGATGCGGAGGCGCGAGAACGAGACCGAGGACGAGCGGCAGCGTCGGCGCGAACTCAATCGCGTTCGCATGGCCGAGCGCCGACGCACCCTCAAGCACGCTGCTCCTGGATCTGAGGAGGAGGAGGAGGAGGAGGCGGATGATCCGGCTTATCGCAGCTCAGTGGCCTATGCACCTGACAATGCGGATATGCAGTCCACGAGTGCTGGCGCAAGAAGAGAGTGCCTTGGATTTACCCATCCACGTGAGTTCCCCTTCCGTGTCCCCGATTGCCGTGTTAGTGACACGGGCGTTTCTGAAAAGTCCCTAGGTACCTTTCCTACAAGTCGCGGGCTCCGCGCCGAGCAGGACGCCATGTCGCAGGCCTTCTCCTCGCTGAACATGGCTATCCAGCCGGACATGGCCATGCTCTTCCACCAGGGCCGCCTGATGAATATGCCGCAGCCCGCTGTCTTTACTCCCCCCGCTGGTACCATGAACTTGGGCTCCCAGATACCCGTCTTTGCGCACGCTAATCCCATGCCCCTCCATCTGCCCCGTCAGCCTGCAGCCGCACCTGCCGCCCCAATAGTGCAACACCGTTTCCGACCGCCCAGGCCACATGTCCGACAGCCTGTGCTCGGCGAGAGCAGCAATGCACGCCAATCGCTCTTAGGTCATGCGGCGCCATATCCGATCCTCTCGGGCCAAAGCCTAGCCTCTATGCCCCGGCCCCGCCCTGCTCCTCAGCAGCCGGGCCCAGAGCCCGAGCCCCAGCCTACTCCCGAGCCCCAGCAGCCACCCAGCACCAGCTACTTTTACTACTTGCCTTGATAGAATCCTGTTGAAAAGACGCACTAATGATATTTCTTTATTTGTACTCGGAAATTTGTTTTATTTTATTTTATTTTATTTTATTTTATTTATTTTTACCCAATAGCCATGGATTTCTGGCCCAAGATGTTATCGCATATCCATCCGATATCATCCAGCGCACAGGCCGAGAGCTTGACCACCTCGTTCCACGACTCTGGCGTCGTAATCGATTCATTCAAGCACCGCTCAATCTCCTGTACCCGCCAGAGCTCCGGCCCAACCGCCGGCATGACCGATCTGATCTTGCCCAGCAGCGACGCCAAATGCTTGGCCGTGATATCCGACCCACGAGCATTAAGCGCCGCTCTCCGCACCTTTTTGATCTGGTCCTTGGGAAACTGCACCACGCCCTCGATCGTATTGAACACAAACCCCAGAAACCTCTGGTTCTGCTGCGGCACCAGGTCGGACGTGGGCATATTGATGAGAAACCCGAGGTCAACGAGGTGACGACACAGCCGCTTGGTCTGCTCAGTGAGCTCCGTAAACGAGCTATGCAGCAAACAGATCTCGTCAATATGCGATGTTAGCCGATACCCCTCCGCACGCAGAGGCTGCAGGGCCGCCTGCAGGAGCTTAGTGAATACCCTGGATGCCACCGAAATGCCGAACGGAAGCGCGCGATACTGGTAATAGCGATCCTCGTACTTGAACACCACGTACCGCTGGTGGTCCGGGTGGATAGGCACCGACGGATACGCGCACTTTATATTCACCCTAGTGATCCAGTCATGCTTCTTCAGCAGCGAGCACAGCGCCGGCGGCTCCTCCACGGCGATGCCGCCGGTCTCCAGAAACTTGTTGATCAACCGGAATTCCACCAGCGACTTGAGCCTACCGGCTATAGGCAGCGTGAACATGTGCGAGACAAAGAGATCGGGCCGGTAGGGTATCTCCTCGATGACTTTGTCGCCGAGGTCCCAGCGGATCACCTTCTCGATAGCCGCGCTCTGCTCGGGCGTGTATTCCGGATCGGCCTGCGCCGTGTATTCCGGGTCAGCAGAAAAGTCAAACCGAAGCCCCTCGGTCACCGTATCGAGGACCCAGGGGTCCGTCGTGAACTCGACCCAAGCCGGCGCAAACGCCTTCATGCGGGCGCCGAGCGGTATCTCCTGGGGATCGGGCTTAGCTACGGTGGTCGCCGGCTTGCTGCTAGTGATGTGGTGAAGCAGGCCGTTGTACCCGGGGTCCTCCTGCAGCGTAGGCGATACCGGCTGGCTATTAGTCGCCGTTGAGGAACGCGGCGACTCCAGGGGCTGTTGGGTCTGCGTGCGGAATTCCTGCGCCTGCGCCTCGAGCTGCCCAGCCTCAATCAAGCTAGCCGAGCACATAGCGACAAGGTCAGCCTCCATACCGGCCACCTTGGCCCTTATGCTCTTGCTAGCCGTCTTGTCCCTCCCCACCGCGCCCAGCTGGAACCACAGCCTGGCCAGCAGCCCAGCTGTGAATCGGAATCGCGCCGCTGTATGCAACTGCTGCTGCACATGCATCTCGGCGCGGTCGTTGCCAGCCCCGGCTATTGTTGATTTGAGTATGCTGTTGGGCCAAAACTCGTCGCTGTCCGGCGGCGGATGCGTGGCCTCTAGCTCGGGAAACGAAGTGCTGTTGTCTTTGACCGCAGCCAGAAACCCACTAACTTCGGTGGCCGATGGCTCGACATAGAGAATGCCAGCGTCGCTGCCGCGGATGCCTGGCGTACTGGTTCGCGGACAGTCCGTGAATAGCTCACTGTCGGCTCCTACTTCTGGCTTGAACGAGCGTTGCTCAAATGCTTGGAGCAACTCTCTGAATTTGTCCTTATCCATTTGGGAGCGACTAACAGAGAGGGAAAAAAATTACAAGTGCGTACGAATTTACACAACAGACAGCAAGGAATATCTGAAAAAAGAAAAAAGTGTGGGGAGTGGGAAAAAGCTTCGCTTCTTAGTAGCTGATCCTTGACTGAGTCCGTGTCAAAAAAAGCATTTGGCTCTCACAAATCAGTCCTCCTCAGCCACTCTTTTCCTCTTTCGACAACAACCATCGAGAGTGAGGCTTGGGAGCAACAGCCGAATTGGGCTGCTGGACCAAAATCATTATGCTAGAATTGAGCCACGTGCCGCTAACAAATAGTCCTTCAAAGAGCAGCCTTAGCTGCAGGGGAAAGGCAGTGCGATCATCCGTGTTACATATTGCTGCTGCTGCTCTGCACTGGCCACCCTTGCCCCCCTGGAGTTTGGGCCACGATGACACAGCGTCTGAGGCAACATCTGAGGCAACGTCTGAGGCAACGTCTGAGGCAACGTCTGAGGCAACGTCTGAGGGGTGGGCCCTCGGAAAACAAAAAACAAAGGGCGTTCCTAGCCAGGTAATAATTCTCTGCTTTTTTTTCTACACGCTCTATTGTTGCTGTTGCTTAATGGCTGATAGCAAGACCAAGGCCACGACTGTTTCTTTGCTGGGGATTCTCATGCTGCTAACACTAGCGGCATACACATTCAGATTGCGCTCAAAGGCCAAGGTGAGGTCAGCTCAAACGCAGACCGTGTTACACCAAAGGGCAACCTCCAGTTCGTTGGAGGCTGGCCGGGTACCCTCGCTAGACCTAGACTTGCCCAAGTACGAGCCACCTCCACCAGCATACCTCAAATCCAACTCGACATGCATCGACATACCGCAATAAATACGATTTATTTTGGCTATAGCGACGAGTGCTATTTAATTGCGTCACCATTTCGCCGTATACGCCAAGCCAATCCCAGCCTTGGGAGTGGCCTTGTGTGGCTGAATAAATGAATGGGCGGTGTCAGCAGACGTTAGTAATAAGCACAGATAGCTTTCTCCCTCCTTTTTTTCTTGGCATAACCTATAAAGACATGGATAAAGAGAACATACTTTAATTCTTCCTTTCTGACCATATTCTACCTTTATAGGCGATAAAATGTGGAGTGCCGCTAAAACGCTAGACGCTGCCGTTCTCGTATCGCTGGCATTCAACGTCGTGTTACTTGTCAGCATAATACGCAGCTACAATAAGAGGCCCCAGCTATGCTACACGGCAGAAATTAGCGACATGAGCTATCCCGTTGACGACCACCCTGTAGGCCCCCACGCTCGCTGTTGGACAATATGATGCACACCCAGCACCCCTAACTCTGGTGCGCGGAGGCATTCTCTAGTTGCAAAGTTTTTCTTGCGCCCCCCAAATACTCAAAATTCCTTCTGTCTATACTTTTTTTGTACAATATTTTTTTTACCTGATGGCAAATACGAACATATTTAAGCCATTTGTGTTTGACAGCTGCGGAACGCCGGCTCTGGTGGACAGCAAGGCGGGCGATCGCACGCCGAAAAGGTCAGACACCGCGCCAGTTGTTGGGTCTCTCTCGCCAAGCAGCACCAAGCTTGTGAACCCGCTAGCTCTGCTCGATACCTTGCCGTCAGACTCCAGCGCTGGTTTGAGTAGATACTGCGCACCCTGCAAGAAAAAGTTTTCCAGCGAAGCGACCTACGATGCGCATTTACAGTCCGACAAGCACAAAAAGTCTGCTCGCCAAGCTAACACAGTCAACTCATCGCAATCACCGAGCTCTTCGCCCAAATCAAAGAGCACAGTCCATCCAGTTGTCCAGGGCGCCCTAGCAAGCATGAGGAAGGCCCAAGCGCTAGCTGGCAAGGATCCCGCCGTAGCCGCTACCGTGCTGTGGAATATTGCGAAAGACATTGCGCAATTTGGCGAGGATCACATTACACGGACAGCCTTAGACGGAGCACTATCGTGCATGCAGGCAATGGACGCCAACGCCGATCTGCGGGGCGCCAAGGGGTCGCCTGGTGCTTGGTCCGCCAGATCGCTGCTAAAAACTATGCTAGAGTGCCAGCTGGCCCAGGCACGCTTGGAATCGCGCTCGAGCAAGCAGATGGCAGCTTCGCTGTACGCCGAGGCGCTTTGCTGCTACTTGGGCATATCGAGCCACTCGCTGGATATGGCTGAGCGAGATCGCAACCCAGCCAGGGCATGCGAACTGGCGGATCGGCTAGTTAATGGCATTCCTCGAAAGTTCGCCAGACCCGAAGACGTCGACCAAGCCATTGGGGCTATGGAGGAGGTCGCCGCCGCATTGCTTGCTTTCTCCAAGTCTATCCCGGCATTGCTGTGGCGTAGCGTAGCTATTTATTCCGTGGCACACGCATTTGCCTTGCGAAAAGATCGACCGACTGGGGCGTACTCTGCGGTTTGCCGACTTGCTGCTCTATTTGATTCTGCGGGGCTTGGCCACTTTGGCAGCGAGTGCGCTAACCTTGTCATTGACCACCACATGCAACAGCCGGGGTCGCGTGCTATTGTTGCTAAGGCTGTTGCGAATTCATTTCAGGGCCTTGATCTAGTCCGCGCTGGCTGTCTTTTGCAAAAGTACAATCATCGATTCGAGGAGCCCTGGTCGCGATTTTTGGCAGAACTGGTTAGCAAGACGGCAGACGCCGATACAATATGGCTGAGCACCGACGCGTGGGATGAGTGGTCTTTATTATTTAGCGCCAACGCTGCAAGCGATCGCCACGTTTATGAACTGGTCGAGAACGCGGTCCGAAATGAACTGCGCCCGCTCATGTGGTACAGCCCAACCGAGACCGGTAGCTAACTTTACCATAACTGATTTTGGCATGACAAAGTTGGGTTGACAAGGTTGCCATTTCCGACTTCTTTTTTCTGCCGAAAGCCCCTGCTAACGATTACGCTTGTCTTTTCATTTGTGTTTGTCAGTTTTATTAACCATGGTGTGCACTCACAGCTTTGCTCCAAATCCGGTTAAGCTTACTGGGCGTAGTCTAAAGGTCATGCAACAAAACTACACGCTGGCGATCAGACTTGGCGACAAAAACCTGCGGCAGGAGCTAGCAAAGTTCTACGACCACGTGCGCCAGGAGTACCCAAAGTATCGAAAGTACCTAGTCATGCCCGAGAAGCTGACTATTCCTATTGCGAGCATGCACTTGAGCTCGCAGGCCTCGATAGACGCCGCCTGCAGTGTTTTAGAGCACAGCAACGATTTAGTCGAAAAGCACCTAACTGCCAACCCCATTGTACATTTTAAAGGCCTCAAGTCGAACGGAGCTGGCACCGTCATCAGTACTAGGGACTGTGATATGCCCGCCGAGCTTGCAGGACTGGTTCGCGACTTGCGGCTGCGGTTTTGGTCATTGGGATATGTGGCAAATTCCAAAACTATGCCACGTCGTACTCCGTTCTTTGAGGACAATGTGATTCCCGATGGAAGCGAGTTGAAGGTATCTGACGGGAAGCTTACGGGCTGGAAGCCTCAAATCACGCTTATAAGGCTCCATGGAACCGATCTGGCACGCAAAATGCGAGAGGCTACGGCTTCTCTCAAGTCGGCGACGAAGCACAATAATGGCGTTGTGGTTGAAAGCGGGGTTTCGCGAAAGATAACCTTGAACGACTTTTTCGGTGTCCCAGAGTCTGCACTTAAGCTGTTTGAGAGTAAGTATAACGAAAGCACAACCGACATGATTCTTATTGAGGCAGGCGTGGTGCTAACCATATCGCTTTTTTCTATGGTCCATGTAGAACACGATTTTGGATCTCAGACCATTGATCGGCTCGATTTGCTGTCCATGGTCAACAACGACGGCCCAGTTCAGGAATATCCCAGCTGTAAGCAACTACGCTTCAACTTCTAGCTTGCTTGCATGTTGGCTGTGGACTTTCTTGCACTTTCAGCCACAAGCCTTCTTGCTCTAGATGCCTTTCTTTTTCCTTTTTTTTCAAAGAAAAAATATAAAAAGCATTTTTTTTTGCTCTTTGAACAAGAAAGCGAAAGGCACCTTTTAGTCTTTGAGCTTGAGAAAAATCCCGCCACTGTTGCTCTTGGAAAGGCGTGCTGGTTTTTCTCTTGTTTGTCACCTGTAAAAAACAATTATTTCTACGCTTTGCACGCTCATCACATACCTATTTTCAACTGTCCGACCATGAATTTCGCTAGCGCTGCAAAGTGGCAGAAACGTTCCTCGCTTCGCCCTACGGAAATCCATTTGCTCATGTATCTAATCAAAATCGAATATAACATAGCCGGAAAGCTTGGCACCGCGTTTTACGTTTATTTCAGGCCTGGCATGTCCGCAAGAGAGGTTATTGGAGATTTGTTGAGATATGAACATATCAGTGATGATGTGGATATCGCTGGGCTGTATATTGAGACATCGACTAACAGTAACTACCATAGGACTGTAGACAACGTTGAGGCTGACCTTGGAATGAAGCCCGGAATGGAGATGGATATGAAGGTATTTAGCAGCGATGCACGCAGTTACGCTGAACGCGAGCTGCCAACCACACCGAATTTGCTTGCTGTCTAGTCGTAGGACTATTTGGCGTGTTCTCGTTATAAACTCTTGCGTTTTTAGTTTGTTCTCTTTTGCAATATGCTATTTAATGGCTAGGCATTGTCAATAAAAGTGCAGGATAAAAAAGTACTCTGTTAGAACGTACTAGCTGAGGCTAGCACTCTGGTAACCAAAGGGGGCAAAAAACAGCAGCGACAGGGCGCGCTTTGCTGAGAAGCACAGGCTTTGGCGCTATTGCTCTCTCCACGTTGTTTCGGTGGGACTTTGTAAATGATGGGCATTAATTTGTGCTAGTGGCACGACAAAAATACATTTCAAGGCTGCACTATGCTTGTGGTTGAGTCAATGAGCATAAGAAATAACCTCCAACGAGGCAATGCTGGATTTCCCTCAAAGAGGCACGGCAAGACTTGGATTTCCCTCAAAGAGGCACGGCAAGACTTGGATTGTGCAAAAAGAAAAGGGCATCTGAGTACTCATGCGTACGGCCAGGGGTATAAAAGAGAAAACTCTTCTCACTCCCTTGCTGAAATTGGCTTTCATCGCTAGTTTTTCTTCCCTAATTGCCTTTAACCAATATGTTTCACCAATTCATCCACCAGGAGCTATTCCACAATACACCCATTAGGACACCAGAGGATGTTGTGCCGGCCAGCGACGAGGCTTATTATGTGTGTATATTTCACATTGACAACAAAGAGTATGAAGCTCTACATGTAGAGTGTATAACTGCCATCACACCTGAGGGTTTGCTAGCCAACCTTTGCAAAGCCGATACCAGAATTAAGATAAATAGCAAAAAGGGCGTTACAGCCTGCTATTCCAATGGCGATGACAGGTGGATAGACTGCACTCTTGACAAAGAGTTACCGCTTAAATTTGGAACTACAATATTTGTGCTTATTACAGATAAGGCAGAATCCTCAGAAGATCCAAACTCCTACACCTATGGATGGTTTGACGGAGGGTTGCTCTCAAAGCTTATAAACAAGAAGCTACAGTAGAATAGCTTCTAGAATCATTGACCTTAGACTAACATAGTTTCAATTTATAATAAAGCTCCAAACAAGCAGTCACACCTTAACGTCTGACAGGCCGCTGCATGCTACCCACATATAGTGCAGTTGTTGGCCATTAATGTGCCAACTACGATTAACCCAATGATTTTGCATGATCACCAATTTTGACATTCAGATACGTTGGGTTTAAAAAGCATCCGTTTGCATACATCAGTAGGAAAAGGAGGCTCTGTCCCTCTACTGACTTTAAGAAACGATATTATTTCTTATTTTATAACTATTAGTGGTCTTAGAAAGTACACTAAAAGACCTAACGGCAATGGTGTTTACCATTTTTTAGCTAGAATGTTTTGATAGTGTTATTTAAGCCGTCACTAGACAGCAACATAAAATGGAACCTTTACCTTCCTCAATTACTCCTATCTCAGTATTACAATCAGTATCTCTATCTTCATGCATACTGCTACGTGGAGAAGAAACCACTGCTCTGGGGGCCTGAAGGCCAACAGAGTGGTGGCTCACACTCGCCATACACCACTTAAACAAAAAACCTGGTTAATGTGACCTTTCCAAGGATGAAGGGGCTAGTCCAAGATCAAAAAATTTTCAACAATTAACTAAAGCCTAGGGTGCCTCTGGAGAGGCCCTAGCCACCACTCTGTTGGCCAAGGGTCAGCAGTGTAGAGCTGAAGCTTATGAGGTGCCTTTAAACCCCACGCCTTACCATATAAAAACTTGGCGACCCATCAGCAGGCATCAATAAACAGGCCAGGAGGCACTATGCAGCAACAAGAGCACCAGGGCAAATCGAATAAGCAAAGCCAGACCTTATCCCGTCAAGAAAATTCTTGATACAGCGGCTACTCGAACATGCAACTCAAGCCACAGGCAACCTACATCGATTGGGACTTCCTTAGGATCTAGCAGTTGCCTCAGCTCAGCCGGGCTAGTATAATTCGTCCACAATTGACTCCTATTTTTTATAGTCAAAGTGGCAAGCATGCTAGTCCTGTCAGTAAAAACGACAGTGGTATTGTGAATGGATTGCAAGGAAAAAGCAAGCTGAGCAGAGAAAGCACTTTTGGCATATACTTTCTGGCAGAAGCGATTAGCAAGCCGACTTGATCACGCTAATCGAATCAGCCCATCAATGGGACTGTTTACAATAGCTTTTTGGAGCTCAGTTGTCTGTTTGCAGCTTCGCTTTGGTGCCGCTATTGCTTTCTGCTTCTCTCTTTTGCACCCGTGCTGTATTTACTTTCCATTCTTGCTACCCTGCATTTTGCCCATTTCAGCTTTCGTCCATTCGGCTCATAATATCAGGCCCCACTGCCCACAGCCCCACGCTCTCGCGCTCTAGAGGCCAAGCACACTTAGCTTCGAAAACTCGAAGCCAAAGTCTCCGTTCTCCGGATGTCTCAACGCGTAGTGTAAGCATCCTTCAGACTAACGCATTCATATTACTCTGTGTGGGCACACCTACCACAGGGTTTATACAGGTCCATTTTTTACTAAGGACCGGTTGCCGAGCATGCCTACTTTGTAGGTAGTCTCTGGCGGCAACGTGTAGGCCACACCCCAAAGTCGGCCGGGTCCCAATGAATATCACGAGCATAAGCCGGAGACTCGTCTTCGGCGCGAAAAGCTGGCGATAGCACTTAGCGGTCTAGGCAAGTCACTAGAGTTTGAGGAGCTAGTGGAGGAGCTTGGCCTAAGCCGCGAATTCGGCGACTACGAGGCAAAAACGCTGGATTTATTCATCGAAACCGTGGACCAAGTGCCCGTCATTCGATCGCAGGAAGTAGGAGCATCCCCACTTGAAAGTGACTACGTACGGTGCTTTATGGAGATGTTTTATGCTCTGGACCTGGCGCTATCGAAAAGCACACTTGCGGCAGTGTATTTTAAGGTTGTCTATCCGGTTATTGATAGGCAATATGCTCCGGTTTACAAATCGACACTGAAGCCTGACCTTGTTTTTGCATTTTCTCCAAGTGGCACAACAACCTTCAACAACATACATTTGGTCCTGGAGGCGAAAAGGGACAGCCATGTGGACGCCTATCAGAGGCACATTGGTCAACTTGCCGACTACGCTCTAGCACTTCGCGAGTGCCAGCCGACTCGCACGTTCGTTCCTCTTTTGTTCTTGTGCGGCCACTGTTTAGATCTCCTTGTGTTCACGAACCGAGGCTACTTCCATGCGCCGCTAGGACCTGTGCTGTACGAAGCCACCAACCATCGACAAAGCAACCCCCTGCGACAGGTTGTGGGCAAGTCGCTTTGCCGGTTGTGGTTTCTCCTTACTCTGCCGGCGAACCGGTTCGGGCTCCTGCTTGGCACACCCGGTGTCCCCAAGAGGCTACGCTTTTTGGCGGATGTCGTTCCTGCCACAGCGGAGGACGCAGGCAGAGCTTCGGGCGATGACATCGTCCATGTGGGCGAGCTGCTGAACTTCAATGTGCGGATAACTGGGCGGTGCACGTACCTGTATATGGCCACGTTCAGGGACAAGGCGGCAATTTTGAAGTTTTCGTCCACGCCGACAAATCGTCTACCCGAGGGCGCGGTGTACAGGGTACTTGAGAACTACAAAAGACCACCGGCTAATGACGACGATCCGACCGACAGCGGCGACCAGGGCGTGCCTAACTCGCCCAAGGTCTTTTTAAGTGGCAACCTTGTTGAGGACTTTGATGGGTTTCGGCTGGAGTTTCTGGCGATGGAGCACTGCGGGACGCCAATCGTCAGCCATTTCCAGAGTGTGCTCAGCGACAAGGATTCTCGCCCTAACGCCAACGCCCAAGCCGAGCTCTACGTCCGGCAGGTAACTTCAACGCTGACAACGGCGCTCGCCGCTGGCGTCCTACACCGGGACATCTCAGCGGGCAACATTGCTGTAAAGGACGGCAAGGCGTTCGTGATCGACTGGGGTTACGCTAAGCTTGTCAAAAGCTTTCCTGACGACGACTTTACCAAAGAGGTGGCAAAGCGTTGGTCCTTTGATTGGGAGGCGGTTAACCGTATGGAGACAACTAAGGATCCATTTACAGGGACACCCCTATACATGAGCGTGCGACTGCACCTGGGGTCTACGAAACGCGGCATCTATGATGACTTGGAGTCGTTGCTCTACGTCATGCTTGACGCATTTTCAAGCCGAGAGCGAGCTTCCCGTGGCAAGAAAAGTTCTTCCAAAAAGATTGCTCAGCCTCCCGGCTTTGTTTTCTACAGTGGCGAAGTTGCAGCCCTGACGCGCCTGTCGTGCACACTGTCCAGTAAGTGCTTTTTGGGTAAGTTTGGCGTCTCCGCCGACCCGCAATCCGCGCCCTGCACTATGCTGGACGCCATGCGTCGCTTTCTGTTCTTCAGCGATGGCATTCACCTAGGCGACAGGATACAAGAAAATGACGATTTCCCCCGCACGTTTGACGACAGCGCAGCCAAGGCATTTATGAGCAAGGAGACAGTACTTGCCATTTTGCCCTTGGTTTGTGACGACGGCAGACAGGTCCCACAGTCGCCTTTGCCGCTGGCCAAGGAGGGCGATGCCTCTCCAGTCCGAATCAACTCCAATGAGCTGATGTCTATGCCGGCAGCCTTGCTGCTTTCATCCGGCGCTCCCGCGTATGCCGAAGAGGGGAATTTACCTCCCACGCCGTCGTCTGCCGGGCGCGCTAAACCGCCTACCTTTAATTTGGGAAAGCCCGCCAACCCATCGCCTCTTTCCAAAGAGGCTACGCCAGCAGAAGCTCTTGAAGGATCTCCGAGGCGCGTCCTCCGCTCCGGGAAAGCGCTTGACAACCCAGCCAAGGAGAATGCGGAACCTGCGGGCAATTCAAGTACGAAACGCGGCAGTCCTTCAGCGGGCGGTAGTAAGCGAACTGCCAATGCCCAGTCTGGAAGGATGCTGCAGCAACCAGGCAAGCGGGCTAGGAAGTAGCTTTCGGAACTGTAGTGTTTTTTTTAAAAACAATTTTGAACTCTTTCAGCTTTGTGTCTCCTAGATAGTGCTAATGAGTTGAAAAGACAAGCTGCGGGCATTCCAACAAGAGACCAAGTGCGCTGAGTGCCAGTAGATGGCGATAATGCGCAGCCACTTGAGCCATGTTGCTCTATCTCCATCAAAGAGTACATAGAAATTGTAAGGTACGCTGGAGGCAAGGAATTTGTCATAGCTTTAGACACAAGAGGCTATGACACTGACACAGCACAGAAAGATGCATAGAAAGAGCTTTTAGCATGAACAGGAGCGATAGAGATTCGTGCAACCCTTTTTTGTCTGTCTCTGAAGGAAGTTGAAGGTGATCAATGTCGTGCCTTAGCGTTTGGTTGGCTGCTGCATGCTACCCACATATAGTGCAGTGGCGCTCTTTACCATTTTTTAGCTAGAATGTTTTGATGTTGAGTGTTATTTAGGCTGTTGCTGGTCAGCAACGGGAAATGGAAACTTTACCTTCCTTAATTACTCCTATCTCAGTATTAAATATCTTCTAGAGAGACTCTAGTGCACTTGGTATTATTGCTGGTAATTCTGTTGGTTATAAAAAGTGATCAAATGTACAGGAATAACTAATACACGGCATTCGTCAACAGCCAGGGTTGTATGGTAGCACCTAACATGTGCTTTGAAAGAGTCTTCTGAAATATACAAATCTTTGCATATCTTGCATGTGCGTGTCATCGGCTCAAGCACCTGATAGTCTTGAAAGCTCATGCTCATTAAGACTGACATTGGCCTAAAGTATTGGAAAAGGTATAGCAGGTTAAGCGATGAGAGAATGAAGATAGTAGAGGAATGCTTTATTCAATCATTTTGCGCCGCCAGCGCCTTTTATAGCAAGTACCTTCATTTCTCACTTAGCCATGTGGCCTGTGGGTTTTGACATTCAAAGTTCTGGGTCAAGCGCTTGCAAGCGCTATATTACAGAATAGCGCAGTTGTTTAATTGTAATTGATTGAATTGGGCTAATAGGTAGTTCTCAATTCACGCTTGCGCCCTTTAGTCCAGGGGTTTGAATTGTCATCAATAATAGACAGCTTGGCAGGTTTTTTTTTCCAAGCAAAATATTCAATTAGAAAATGGCCCCTAGTGGAATGGCTTATTTGAGATCCAGCGGTTTACCATGTCTAGCGCGCTCTCAGGTTGGTCATATGGATACATGTGTCCGCCGCCAAAGGCCCGAATGAAGGTTAAGTTCTTATGAGTACGCGCCTCGCCACCAGCAGCGCCATCCACAACCCATGGCTTATCAGCCTCCTGGTTGAATTCGGCCTTGCCGCTCCACTCTAGATCCATGATCCAGGCCTTGTTGCCGTACCAATTGCAGATAAAGTCTGCATCACCCGCATAGATGAGTACTTTGATGCCAGCCTCAAGCAGAGGAGGCACCATGCGGTGGTAAGGCTTCATCCAATCGCCGCTGAGCATAAAACCGCTGTACACCTTTTGCGAGCATGATTTAAACTCCTTCACGTCAGAGCCCAGCTCCGCCTGAACGTCGGGTCTGTTCATGAATGTGTCGATATCGGTCATGATTGGGTAGCAGAAGTTGTCTCCCTCGCACTCCCGGCGGACGTCATATGGGTTCTTCCCTGAGCGCTGGAAAGATATCATCATGCTGTTGCAGTACATCATTGCCGGGTAGCAGGCAAGCACGTTCTGCCACTTGTAGCAAGCACCGATAAGGCGTGCACATGTAGGGTACGAGTTATCCATCTCCTTGCACTGCTCTGGCTTGAGAACAGGTGGATAGGTCGAGTTACAAGCCATCTGAGAGTAATACTTGTACTGAATTAGCGGGTCAGTCAAGCCGTTACCAATACCGATAGAAACCAAGGGCAGAATACGCTTCTCTTGCTCAGCAACGCTCAACAGACCAGCCTCCTGCTTCTTAGAGAACGCCAAGTTGCTCTCATGGATAGTCGTCGCTGTCGCTGGGACATAGTGCCCGGCATAGGACTCACCAAAGATATGAAGTTCGCTGTTGGCGTATTCGGGGAAGGAGTGGTAGAAAAGCTGGAGGAAGCTGTACACGTCCTTGCCGGCAGACGTGGAGTCAAACACATCCTTGCCATACGAGTAGCCAACGTTTAGCGGCTGGTCCAAGAAGATTACGTGAGCCTTGTCATTCCAGCCATATGGATTGTCCAAAGTAGACTCCCCGCCCTTCATGACGCGGCACGGGCCCAGCTCCATCAGCGCGCCAGTGCTGGATGAGCATCCAGGGCCTCCGTTCATCCACAGCAAGATGGGCGCCTTTTCGCGTGTAACGTTGCGAGCCTCAAAGAACCAAAAGAAAAAGTGGCGGTCCTCGTCGGTATCTAGGTAGCCACTGTACTGCGTAGTATTGCGGGCACAGAGCTGGGGCTCCTTGATGCGGAGCTGGAAGTTGGGCAGAGCAGTCATGGTCGCAACCTTGGACCACTTGGAGTCACCGACCAGACTGGGCGTGGCGTTGCGCGCTGGATGCAATGGGGAGCCAAAGGACGCAGCGGCGTGGTCTGAAAAGCCGTGGTGAGCCAGGAATGGGTGCTGCTGCGCAGGCGTGGCAGCAACAGCGGCAGCCATAGCAAGGCCTACCGCAACTATGGAAGGCTTCATTTGTCGCTAGAAAGAAATTCTGAAATTCTGATTAGAGAGTGCCAAGAAAAAAATTGCGGAGAAAAGGAAGGAAAACAGAAACAGGGAGAGATTGGAAGAGACCGCAAGCGGAGATCGTGACGAAGCTATCACCCCTAGTCCCACACAATTGGTTTCAGGCTTGGCGGGGACCATTCTGCATGGCGATAGCACTAGAAGTGGTTTATCATATGGCAGTGATCGAGCAAAGATACATTTTGCAATAGACAAGAAAAAGAGACAGAGAAAATGAAAGAGCTATACAGCTTGGTTACACGGGGACCGCATTCCGGGTATCAAAGTAGTGGCTCTGGACGCCAGTGCCGCCCAGCATAGTAGTAGTGACTTTGGCCTGCTTCTTCACCGCCGCGATCAAGTAGCACCCAGCAGCCATCGTAATGGTAACCGCGCCAATAGCCAAAATGCCGCCGCCCTTGGCCAGCGAAGCCCACGTAACCGCAGCAAAGACCAAATAGGCGACAAACCGCCACCAATGGTTCTTCAGGCCGCCAAACACGCGGTTAAAAGTCGGGCCCGTTGGGAACAGCTTCATAAGGAATGGAATCTCAATAATAATGCAAATGATACCAAAGATAATAGCCAGAATCGAGAAGAGAACGTGCGCCAGGAACGTCACTGAGCCTAGCACGATAAGCAATACGCCCGAGAGCAGCGCCAACCACTGGCCGTAGAGGCTAAAGTTGCCTGTCCGCAATTCTTCGACAAATGCCATTTAATACTGAATAGAAAAGTGAATGTGATGGTAAATCGCAGGCGAAAAATAAAAACGCTAGAGTGAAAATATAAAACAGAAAGAAAGAGGCGCCAGTAAGTCTATCCGAGTTTGGTGGTAGCGTGTGGCAACGCCAAGCAGTAGTCAAAGCAGCAAAAAAAGCAAAAAGCAAAAAGGCACGTCCCTTCCCCATAAATCTCTTTGGCTTATTCAGCTTTGTAGTAGCAAAGCACGAATCCGGGCAAAGTCTGTACAGCAAAGAGGTGTCAACTATTTATAGCCTTTCTAGCCAATTTTCCATCCAGAATCCGCGATGCTGGGCACCTTGCTGACGCTTCCTGCTGGCGGGCTCCCAAAATTTATCTGGCTGTCGGCCGTATTCTCCGCATTCAACACTATACAGTGCCTAGTGGCGCCTTTGGGCATGACGCGCAAGATCTATTCGCAAAAGCCAGACCAAGTGACGCCGCTGACGTCACACGTATTTGCTGCATGGACGGCACTGTCAGCCGTTCTGCGGTACCAGTGTGCGTTCAACATGGGCAACGAGCTGATCTACGACATCACATTCTGGTCCTACGTAATCGCTAGCGCACACTTTACGTCGGAGATTGTGGCATTCAAGACCATCAAGATGCCAGGCGCCGCTATCAGCACCTTTTGCGTGGCTATCACCTCGATCCTGTGGATGATCCACGACCGTGACGTGTATATCCACTAATTACAGCCAGATTCATTATCAAATATATGGTGGTATGTAACGTATCAGCTATGGCTTGCTCTTAGCTTTCTTTTCCTTTTTATCCTTGCTCTTCTTTTCTTTCTTGTCGGCCTTGTCCCTGCTCTTCTTCTCTTTCTTCTCTTTCTTGTCCTTGCTCTTCTTTTCTGTCTTGCGCTTCTTTTTCGCCTTTTCATCCCCATCCGAGCTGCTATCGCCAGAGCTCTCATCCGAGGTATCTGGCGTCGACTGCTTACGCTTCTTCTTAGTCTCCTTGCTCGCAACGGGCTCAACAGGCTTGGGCGCCGCTAGTACCTCAATAACCCGCATGGCACGCTTCATAGTGCTTTCGGAGGCTGCGCCATCAGCAGGCTCATTTTCGGCCGCAACAGGCTCCGCGCCAGACTTCTCGCCAGGCTTCTCGCCCTCCTTCGCAGCAATAACAGGGGTCACGGGCTTGTCCTTTGCGGCCTTTTTGCGCTTGGCGGCATTCGCCTCGGCCTTTGTTACATGCGAGGGCATGAGACCCAAGGACTTGGATCTCATAGCCTGTAGCTCAGGCGTAATAGCCGACATGGGTTCAGCGACCAGCCGAGCATCAGATACCAGGCTTTTCCTTAGCATGTCGCCTGATCCGTCGAGATACTGAATGGCAAGCTCGAATATATCAGAGGGCACTTGGGTCTCCAAGTACAGGTGGCGGACAATCCAGAGCTGGCGCGCCTTGTTGAACTTCCATGAGCCGCGGTCGGTGCTCCATTGCCGCAGGTATTGATGGGCGGCGGCCCGTGTTTCCTCGGAGCCCTCGCGAGCCACTCGCTGCTTTTCCTTTTTGATGTGCCTGATCTCAGCCGCCGTCTTGCGCTTGGCATACTTGACAGCAACCTCGGCCTCGCTGTCGGGCGACTCGACTGGCGCGGGCTTGCTACTTTTCTTAGCCATTGCGTCTATGAATAGATATGATAAGAGAAAAACGTATACAAAAGCAAAGAGTTGAGAGCAGAGCTGTTTTTTTTTATTTTTTATTTCTTCTTTCATGTGATGATTTGATCATGTTCTCGATCTTGATCGCCAATTAGTATCTATCTTTGTGTAAGCCATTGAAATTGCACTGAGCTTTTTTTTCGTTTTTTCGTTTTTTTCCTCCATTTTGGTTTTTAGAATTTATTCTTTTGCTGTCTAAAAATGGTCAAACTGGTAGAGATTGAGGACGATGCCGTATTTGACGACGATTCGCAATACACCACCGATGAAGACGAGAACGAGAGCATCGCCTCATTATCCGATAAGGAAGAGGAGTCCGACTCTGATTTCGAAGAAGACGACGACTTTGAAGAGACATTTTTAGAACGGGTACAAGCACTCAAGGATATAATACCCATTGAGAAGCGGCGCGCTATTTCCAGTGCCTTCAGCAACATTTCGTACTGGGGCACCTTTGGCATTCATTTGGCAGGGAAGCTGGGCTGGGTGTTTACAACCAGCGCCCTTCTTGTCGTGTTTCCCCTAGCGCTAGAAACCGATCGCGATAAGATGATGCAGCAGTGGGAAAGCGAGCAAGCAGGAGGCATTCCCGGCGGCCAGCAGCAGCCCATGATCGGTGGCATGCCGCCTGGAGTAGCGGGCTCTCCGCCAGGCCTAGTTGCTTAATACCAAGTTTGCCATTATAAAAATACTATCAAGTGATTGTCGATATATGCGATGCCATTTTGTCCAGGCGCGAGATCTGGACCCGAAACGAATCCCATTCCTTACAGTACTTTGAGATAGGCGATCCCCTGTGCGCAGCACCATCGCCAAGCGAGGCAAGAGTCGGCGGCGACGAGCGGAACCAGTCTTCCAGAGCTACAATCGGCGTAGCCAGGCGAACCAATGCTCTAGCAGTAGAATCGCCAGCCGAAGCGATTTCCTCCAATCTTCGCGAGACATGGCCGACAGCAACATCAGCAAGCAATCCCAGGATACGCAGGTACATGGATCTAGGCAGATGCGCAGCACCCACATGAGCAACCTGCCCAATGATACCGCAAGCCAGAGCCAGCTGAGCCTCGCAGGACTCGTAGCACTGATCAAGGGCGTCGCCAGATCCGATCATCGAGCTGAGCCACATGGGCTGGAGCCACTCCGAGTGGCCCAACGCCTGAGCGATCTGGGTACGCAGGCGAGTGAGCAGCGGGCTCAAGCAAGCCTTGGATAAAGCGCGGTAGGCAGCAATGACATCGACAAAGGTAGCCGAGGCTCGCAGCACCTGAGGCCACTTCTCGCGGTATCGGAACCCGAGTGTCGACAAGTGGTGGCAGATAAACTCGCAGTCATTGTACATGACAAAAGCGCGCTTGGGGTCAGCCACAAGGGCGGCAGACCACTGGCACGGCATCAGGCAGCGGTAGAGCGCAAAGGCATCGCGGACAGCATGGAAGTACAGTGCAGCCGTCTTGACTTCCTCGTCAGCGTTGGCGGTGAATCCAATCGTCTCACGCGCAAACTCGACTAGTGTCTGAGCATGTATACTGATTGAGCACCGAGGAAATGACAGCGAGTTGTCGCTGTCCTCGTCGAACCTGGCACCCGCAAACGCCCCCTTGCCTCCCTTCGCCGAAGCTCCCTTTTTGCCTCCCGAGGAAAATGCGTATTCACAGAGCATGTCTGTCACTGGGCCTTCGCCGCCAACAACCACAGTGTTGGCATCGTCGGTCGCCAATACACTCGCCACTGTCGTTAGCAAGTCCCGACGCCGCTTACTGACGTAGGTCTGCAGCAACGAGCATATCGAGTCCTTGATAGACATCTGGTCTTCAGCGATTAGACCGAGCCCCAGCCACCGCTCCTCGAGCTCAAGCAGCGGAACCATATTCTGCGTATCCCCAATGGCGTCGATATCGGCAGGCACCAAGGGGACCAGCAGCGACTGGTGCAGCCGCGGGCACAGCGCAGCCCACAGTCTGGACCCCAGGTATTCGTATATTGCCGTGTGCTCTTCCTCAATGGAAACGTCATGGAACATCTCGTCGCGGATAAAGTCCAGCACAGTCGACCACTTATCCCTCACTAGCTCGCAATGCGACAGAGTTGTGTGAGCGTCGCCGCCGCCGCCGCCGCCATTGCCCCTGTTGCTAGACGACGCGGTGTAGGCGCCAACATTGATCGTGGCGGACAGCTTGACCTTTGACACAGCCAGTGACTCATTCGGGTTGCGCAGCAAAGGGATAAACCAGCGGTGAATAAGGGCATCGGCGAGCACGTCCATTTTATCACGATACAAGTCGAGTTTCGTCAAGGCAAAGAACAGGTCGTCGATTGCGACCGGGTTATCATACAGAGCATCGTCATAGTTAGACATTACGCAGTACGAAACAACCATTTCAACAACCGAAGATCCGATATCGTTGATCTGATACATTTCAGCCATCAGATAGTCCAGCTCCGCCCTTAGCGCCGATCTCTTCTTCAGGTACTGCATTTGCAGCAGGTTGACTGCCTGCGCATCAGCAAACAGAGGCAAGTCATCCTCGAGCTCCGCCAGCAATTCGCCAATCTCGGCAACAGAGCTGGCTGCTACAGCTATGTCGCCCTGCAAGATCTGGTCGTCAATATCTTTGAGGTTCGCGTGGATCTTGGCCAGCCGCACAATAGCTCGCAGGGCGCGGCCAACTGTGTCCAGCCGCTCGCTGCTTCTCTGTGCGCTGGGGCTTATTGTCGACTGGACTAGCCCGTATTTGTCGTTGAGCGTGGCTACTTCGTCGAGCGGGTCTTGTCCGTGGAATCGAATACTGAGAAAGTCCCGATAGTGGCTGTTGATGGCCTCGTAAGTCGATGCGCGAGCCTCTTCGATCAATGCCTCAAGTATCGTGAGTTGCTCCTCGCTAGTGCGCTTCTCAAAGTCCGCCGTGTCGTTGGCCGCCGCTGCCGCTGCTGCCTCATGTCTATTGCGGCGCGAATTTCTGCTCATGATTTTGAAATATAGTACAGGATAGAAAGACCACGAAAAAAAGAGGGCGATAATCGCGTTCAAATAAAAGATCAGAAAAAAAGGCGGCTAGAGCCTTCTGTGCCTCGACATTTCAATTTCGATTGTTTTTTTTTTTCTTTCACAGCAGTAGAGTTACTAGGAATGGCGCACAAACTAGAAAGCGGGGACCAGGTGGACGGTGAGGTGGCTCGGTCCTGGAAGGACCAGCAGGCCGAAATGCGGGGTCGGCTCGAGGAGCAGGACCGTCTAGATTTTGTGCTACATGAAGACGACCAGTCGTCGTCAACGGTCCACGGTAGGTTGGAGCGAATAGGCGGGGTGGATATCAGCTATCCACGGAACAGTCCGTCGCGGGCCGTTGTCGCACTAACCGTCCTAGCATACCCATCACTGGACATTCTGTACGACGTGTGCGCGGAGGTACCAATAACGACGCCCTACATTGCCGGGTTCCTGGCGTTCCGCGAGATGGCCGCCTACCGCGGAGCATTCGCACGGCTGCGGAGCGAGCATCCCGAGCTCTGGCCGCAAGTGGTGCTAGTAGACGGCAACGGCACGCTGCACCCCCGGCGATTCGGCTCGGCCTGCCAGCTAGGGGTCGAGCTGGATATGCCAACGATAGGCGTGGCAAAGAACTTTCTGCATATTGACGGATTGGGTGCCGATGCGCGCTCGCTCAAGCATGTGTTCCAGCAGCAGTCGCCGCCTATGGAGGTAGAGCTCAGCAGCGCCGATGCCGTGTACGGCATGGCGGTGGCGCCGGGCGGGGGCACTGGCGGCGCTACCAATCCGATATTCGTGTCGACCGGCCATCGTGTGTCGCTGCGCACGGCCGTTGACATTGTGCGCAAGTGCTCGAGACACCGCGTACCCGAGCCGATTCGTGTGGCGGATCAGCGCTCACGGGCCCGTGCGCGCGAAATCGAGGCAGATGGCTGCTGCCGCTGATTAGCAGCAGTGGCTCTGGGCTCTTCGCTTCTTTGCACAATGCTTGTGAGAAAGGGGGGGTGCTGCCCTGGGCAACGTCATTGTTGCTCTTGGCGGCGGAGGGGGGACCTGTTACACCTGTCAGTTCCTGGCGAGGGGTGGGGAAGGAGGCGGAGAGGCCGATCCATGCGTGGCAACCTCCGCCGAGTAAAAAGAGACCACTGCCATCTCGTAAGCTATACGGAACTCGCGGATGTTGGCGCGTCCCCCAATAAAGCTATACCACTGTGTGAATATGCAGTGGCCCTGCCTCTGCGGGCGCTCAGACGCACTAGCAAGGGGCCATGTAGATTTTGACACTCTTGGCGCTCGGAATACAGGCTCTGTTGATGCCTATATATACCGTGTCTTCCGCCCAGAGCCCCTTGTCAATTTTGGACATTCCATCTTAGCACAGCCACAGTCTCTCTCTTTTTCTCCTTGCCAGCACCGACTAGATAAAAGGCAGCAATTGTTTATTTTGCTGCTTTATTCTTCGTACCTTGCATAAAAATCCCAGCATAATTGCCTACTCTACCTTTCTCTGCCTCTTTCTCAAAGCAATTTTTCTTTTTTTTTTTTCCATCTCTTTGTTAGGCTAACTAGTCATAACCATGTTATTTGCCTCCAAGCTGCCCGGGATCACGGTTCCCGACATTAATCTGGTCGAATACGTGCTGGGCGAGTGCGAGAGCAGGAGCGGTGCCGATCACACGCTTTTCGTCGACTCGTCCACCGGCGAGTCACTGACCGTTGCTCAAGTCAAGGCTCAGACGTTCCGCTTTGCAGCTGGCCTGCGGAGCCGCTATGGTATCCAGGCCGGCGACGTGGTGGCCATTTTCGCACGCAACAGCATCAGCTTCCCCATCGCCGCCTACGGCGTTGTGGCTTCGGGCGCCACTTGCACGCCTGCTAACCCGTCGTATACGCCCAAGGAGCTGGCGCACCAGCTCTCGGACTCTCGCTGCAAGGCTATCATTGTCGGCGATGGGCTGCACGAGACGGTGGCCGAGGCCCTGGCGCACGTCTCGCACACGGTTGAGCATATTTTGAGCATGGACGAGGCGCGCAACTGCGCTCCGCACTCTATCTACGAGGTCATGGAGGCCGAGCCCACGGCCGACGGCACGACGCCCTTTACGTCTGGTCAGCCAGCCAGTTTCTCGACAGCGCCGGCCTTTATCTGCTACTCGAGCGGCACGACGGGCAAGCCCAAGGGCGTGCTCCTGACGCATGCCAATATGGTGGCAAACGCGATGCAGATCAACGGACTGAAGCTGTTGGACCTGCCTACGGGGAAGACTGGGGGCTTTGAGACATTCTTGGGCCTGGCCCCCTTCTGCCATGCATACGGGCTCTCGTACGTCCTGCATAGCTCGGTGGCGCTGGGCGGCAAGATCGTTATTATGCCCACTTACTCGTTCGAGAGCTTTTTGCAGACTATCCAAGACCACCGCATTACCTTCGGGTACTTGGTTCCGCCCATCGTTTGCGCATTGTCCAAGGACCCGCGTGTTGACCGGTTTGACCTCTCTACTATGCACACGGTTCTGTCGGGAGGCGCATCACTGAGCCCCACGCTCATTGAAGCTATGGAGCTGCGCTTGCCTGGCATCAAGGTTGTTCAGGGCTACGGCATGAGCGAGATGAGCCCCGCTGTTACTATGCTCTCTACGTCGCATAAGAACCCGGCGTCTATTGGCGTTTTGCTGCCCAGCTGCGAGGCCAAAGTCATCGATGACGAGGGTAACGAGGTCGGTGTGTCGACCGACGGCGAATTGTGCTTCCGTGGGCCCAATGTCATGCTGGGGTACCTCGACAACCCATCGGCTACTCTGGATATCTTTGACGACCAGGGGTTCCTCCACACTGGAGACATTGGCCATGTCGATGCCTCGGGCTTCTTCTACATCACTGATCGCAAGAAGGAGATTATCAAGTTCAAGGGATTCCAGGTCGCGCCCTCCGAGCTCGAGGGCCTGTTGGCTGAGCACCCGGACATCGAGGACGCTGCCGTCATGGCTGTCTACGATGACAGCCAGGCGACAGAGATCCCCAAGGGATACTTTGTCATGCGTAAGCGGGATGACGACAGCTTCATAGATGAGATTACCCGCGCTCACGCTGTGGTTGCATGGCTCCATGAGCGCATTGCAAAGTACAAGCGCCTCCGTGGCGGATTCACTATCATTGACCACATTCCTCGCAGTCCGGCTGGCAAGATTATCCGCAACTCACTACGTACCATGGACCATGTGTCATCGCGAGAGTCCAGCGGCAGCGTTTTTAGCATTTAAATACTCAACTTTTTCTTTGCATGAACATGTTAACCATACCGATATATTAAAGCACTCATAAAAATGTTGGGAATTACAGGAAATAGTCGGGTGCGGGCTTTTTGGCTGGCGCGCCGCGAGCCTCCTGAGGTGCCGCTTCAAATATCTTGAAGCCAGAGTCCAGGTTTTCGTCAAACTCGAGGATAGCAGCAATATTGCCACAGCGATAGCAGTAGTTTGGAGCCGACCACACCGTGACGCAGGTTTTATCGAACATGTACTTGAATCCCTCCATGACCAGCTGGTGTGCGCGAGCAATCAAGTCCAGGTTATTAGCGTGCAAGAAGCCCTTGACTACATCCGCTCCAAACAGGTAACCAGCGCCGCGAGGGCTCAGTCCCCAGCCAGCGATATCCTCGGGGTCGGACCACAGCAAGTCGCACATTGCGCCCTCGTGCGGCACCTCCTGCTTCCGGTCAATGACTCTAATCTGGTCTATCGTGTTGATAAGCGGCGAGAGGCCTCCATGCACGCACAGAATCTTATCGTCGATAATCGCCACCAAGCTCATATAATCAAAGACCTCGCAGCAGTTTCTCCATACGTTGGCAGACCCGTATTTGCGCATGCACTCGTCATAGAACCCGTACACTTGTGTAATCTGCCGGCTCTCGTGGTTGCCGCGTAGCAGCGAGATTCGGTCGGGATAGCGCACTTTGAGTGCTAAGAGCAATAGGAAGGTTTCGACGCTGTAGAACCCACGGTCGACAAAGTCGCCCATGAACAGGTAGTTTGTATCGGGGCACTCGCCGCCTACTGTGAATAGCTCCTGTAAATCGTAGAATTGACCATGAATATCGCCACATATAGTTACTGGCGCATCTACGCGCTGTACATTGCTTTCTTCTATGAATATTTCGCGGGCCTTGTTGCATAGCTCCTTTACTTCGCCCTCTGAGATTATTTCACACCGCCGCAGCTGCTCGATTTGTCTATCTAAATCGCTTTGAACCATTTGGCTTGAAGTCGAGCAATATGAAAAAAAAAAAAAATTGAGGGTGGAAAAAAGTCAAAAAAAAAAAAAATAGCTCGCAAGGGTAGAAAGGAAAAGAGGTGATCAAAAAGACATTGCTGATCCATACAGCGAGTGGTTCTCCTTTTCTGTTCCTAACGTTTCAAAATTTGGCCAATCTATTGTTTTGAAGAAGAAAAAAAAAGGTACAAGGCTGAATGTACTATTGAATTATAAAGGCTTTCAAAGGCGATTCGAGAAAGGAGAGATAAAGACAGCTTAATTGCCGGCCCCACCACCACGGCTACCACCACGGCCTCGACCACAACCACGGCCTCGACCAGGATTTGCTCCTCCGCTCCTAGTGCTGTAGGAACTGAAGGCTGCCACTCCAGACTCGTCCTGGCGACGGTGTTCATTGCGCCGCTGGCCCGACCGCCAGTCCCCGGACATCGAGGCCCCACGCCCAGAGTCCTGTGGCCCTCTCTGCGAAGACCATCCAGGCCGCTGACCAGGCTCAACTTCTTGCCTGCCACCACTTGCTTGATGGCGCCCGCCCCGCCGACCAGATCCGTTTGTGGCCGGCCTGGTTGTAGCCTGCTGGCTCCCAGCTGCTGGGGCCCTGCTGACTGAGTTCTGCGACCTGCGCTCCGAGAGGGGTCCAGCTCGCCAGCTAGAATACGCCAGAGAGCCGGAGACTGGCATCATCGGAGCGGCTATATTAGACCGAGTGTGCCAAGGCAGAGTAGCATTAGATGCCTTGATTCCCTCCGAGTCGTCGTCAGACATCTCCCAGTTGCCTTTATGGTCTTCATCGACGCTTGATATCTCCCAGTTGCCTCTGTAGTCCTCATCAACACTGGACATTTCCCAGTTGCCTCCTGGATGTTCACCGACGTTAGAAAGCTCCCAGTTGCCTCTCTGATATCCATCGATGTGAGCCATATTAAGGTCGCCGTTAGCTTGCAGCTCCTGGTCCGAGTCATCGGCTGACTCATCCTCAGCGTTGACAGGGCTCTTCTTGTATCTGCCGCGTCCTCCGCGGCGGCCGCGCCTGCGACGCTTCTTTTCGCCTGGGACATCAAGACCGGGTACGTTTGGGCTGCTAGTGCTTTCAGTGGGGAATGCCTGCTCCTCGGGTTGGGCATCTGTCGGCTCGCCTTGTAGGCCATCGACTGGCTTGTGGTTTGGGTCATCGGCTAGTTCGTTGGACAGAACATCGGCTGGCTCGCTGTGCAGGTCGTCAACTGACTCGCGGTTTGGAGTATCGGCCAGTTCGTTGGACAGATCGTCGACGGGCTCTTGGGTCGGGTTCTCGTCGAAGTTGACAGGATGCTTTTTTTTTCTGCCACGCCCTCCGCGGCAGCCACGCTTATGTTGCCTGCCTTTACCTAGAGCATCAGGGCCAAATACCTGCTCCCCGAATTGGGTGCCTGTCAGCTCGTAATACGAATCTTCGGGTGGCCCGTAGCACGAATCGCCAACCAGCACAAAAGCTGCGCCTACTTCAGGATTGATGAGAAGACACCTACGCTTGCCACCTCCACCGCGACAGCCACTTTTGCGGCGTTTGCTTCCCCTTGAGGCAGCAGGACCAGGTTCAAATTGACCTTCAGTGCTGTCGGTGGCGGGAACAGCCTGCTCCCCAGGTGGGTAAATTGGCGGAAGTGGAGCTAGAGCGATGCTCTGTCCGATTGCTTGCCCCCGCGTCGGGCCCAGCCTACCATGAAGAGGGTCTCTCAAAAATTTGGGCAGCCTACTGACATGAGTGCCCGATTCTTGAGCAGGCCCGGTAAGATGCTGAAGAGGCTGGGCGCGGCGGTCTTGGCTGCTACTGCCGCTGCTGCTCGTGCGCAGCATTACTTGTGGCCAGGTCGCAGCGGGGGCGGCAGTGGTGTTGTCGAGCCTGCCAGAAAGCTCCTTGTTGTTACCACGCTCTGGGTCGCGAGGCGGCTTGGAGACATCGACATGTGCAGGCCTATTGGTGCCTGTGGGAGTGGCTGGCTCCTCGGGCAGTTTGACTGCGCCACTTTTGCTTTCGCTGTCGCCGCAGCCGCCAGAGAGAGGCTCGCTGCCCGACTCACCAGCGCCAGCAAATAGCCCCGCGGACTGCTCACCAGTAGCAGGTGACCCGTTGTCAAGCACGCCACTGCCGCTAGGCTGGCCCTTGCTAGCACGCTCACTGTGGTTTGCATCAGCTGATGGGGCGTTGTCAGCGACAGGGGCTGACACGGCATAGCGCTCGGCAAGGGTGGGGGCTGTGGCCTGCCCCTCAACAGCACGATCGTAGATATCAATCCTATTGGCTAACTCGACAACCTGGTCAGCTGCAATGACAGCCGGGGAAGCCGACCCTGCAGCCTGTTCGCTGCCGTGGGCGCCCAGCGCCGGGAACAAGTCTGCTAGGCTGCTAAAGTCATCAAGACCATAGTCGCTATCACTAGACACGTCGTCCTGCAGACCCTCATCAGTGTCGGAGACGATATCGCCATGGTAGATGGCATGTGGCTGATTGTGTGCCGGAATCGCGTTGATGTCAGCACGCGGTACTGGAGCACTAGCACCCGCGCTATTGCCAAGGTTCAGAGCAGGGACCTCTTCATCCTCACTGTAGTCAGTGCCCAGATCACTATCCTGTGCATGCAACATGGCCTCGCTGGGGCCCAGTCTCTCGGCAGCGGTGGCTCTTGGCGCCCTCCTGACCACCCACCAGCACGCGCATACACCTACCACAAAGTAGAGGAGGTAGGAACCACCCCCTAACTTGTAGTCGCACCACTTCAATGCCACATACAAAGCTATGAATCCTAGAATATAAAACATGGAAAATAATACAAATAAATTGAAATGCAGAGGTGAATTTTAAAAAATATATATAATGGTAAACATCGACTGTATCAAGAGACAAGATGCATTCCCCCTGTTCCTTGCTTTTTATAGGCGTCGCTGCTGAGTGTGAAAGCAAGAGGATGCTGATTTCCTGGCGTGAGTGGATTCGGCTTCGGATGGCATTGCTCCGCAGCGTGACCCACCCTTCCTCCCAACGAGTATGAGGGGAGCCGGATTAGGTATTGCCACGCTGCTGGTCTTTTCAGTGCTGACAGAGAAGAACAATTGATGTCCTGTTGACACGCCATCACTTTTGGAGAAAACCCTTCTGTTGCCGCCCCCCTGAAAGCTCGGAGAAGCGGGGGGGGTGATTGATTGTTCCTAATGTTCTGCGATTCAGGGACAAACACTCGTCTTTGCTTTGCTTCCAAGGTCCGATCCAAAAAGATGCAGTAACACCTCCTTGGAGTTTCTATTCAAAGCGAAAACACTGCTGAATAGCTTGCTTTTTTTCAGCAAAAGAACATGCTTCTAATCTCTAAAAAGTCGAGCTTCCGATTTTCGCTGCCGCCAGGCAATCCCTCTCGGGATAAAGCACAAGTCCCTCACATTGGCACTGACGGCTAAATAGAGTAAAGGGCAGGGCCAGCGTGCTTAGCTCCCCATGGAGCTGGACTCTGGCAGCTATTAGCTCGAGCTAAACGTCGCGTGGTTCCACCTGTATAACTACCAATTACACTAATGACGGCTCGTTTCCATCGCCTAGAAAACAAGAATAAAAAATTGTAGAAATAAATAAAAATAAAAGGCCGCAGCTTACTAGTCCTCAGGGCGCCCCAAACAGCACTTGTTCGCATTGATCGTCCAAGCAGTCCACACACTCCTGATATGGCTTATGACATCCACAGCTACACGCCAACGCCCCATCAGCATCGATCTCTGGGTTTTCAGGATCGCCCGGCTGCCAAGTGCGTTTGCGCTTTCTGCAAGAGCAGCTACACGGTTTACTGCCACCGACACCACCAGAACAGCACTGAGTTTTATTGCTCGCCGCTTCGCCACCACCAGTTCCGCCCGAAGAGCAGCAGGATGCCTGCGCGGGTGCTGCCACGACAGCCGCCACAGAGCTACAGCAAGACCCGCCAGTAGGCTGGGCCGTAGCAGCCTCAGCCACAGGCGGTAGCAGAGGCGGCGGTGCACAGCAAGAGGACGAGATAGGGGCGCCAACTCCGGCAGCAAACAATGAGGACCCCGCGCCTAAAGACCCTCTAGCCTCTGCATGGTCATCCATGTCAATTCGCAAGCTGTCACCCGCATCGTAGGCCTCCGAGCCCTGCGATATAGACATGGCCGATTCCGAGTCACGCCTCTGCCGACTACGCTCGCTAGACGCGGGTACCATTAAAGGGTTATCCAGCGGCGACAGTATCTCTCTGATAAACCGGTTCATAGCTGCAGTATCACCGCCAGCCTCGGCCTCCGCAAGCGGCATGGCACCCCGCACCCGATCCTCAATAGCGCGAATAAGCTTGTCAAGAAAAGTGCCGCAGTCACAGCCGCACTTGCAGTTCGGGCGACCATCGCTGCCGGGCGCAGAGTCGCTGTAGTGCATGCCGCCGGGCGACAGCTGGATGCCGCTGTCATGGCTAAGAGTCGCTGCCACGGCTGAAGGCTCACTCGAGTGGTGGCGGTGCTGCCGCTCCTCACCATTAGAATAGCGATCCAGCGCACGAAGCGTGATGTCGTTTGACCTCTCTGCATTCCGGCCGGTGGGCATTCGAAACTGGGGTGCCGACCCTGACATAAGCCGCTCGCCGGAATCAAGTTGGGGTGTTGAGGCGCCATTCGTGCGCCGCTCTACTTTGAATCGCGTCGTGCTTGGCTCTTCTAACCGGGGAGTAGACGCTAGCGGTGCTATCAACTTAGAGCTCTGCCGAGGTGTCACAGCCCCGTTCGAGCTACGGCCGGTCCTGCAACATGGTGCATTGGGCCCGCTCGGGCACACTGCAGTTATACCGCTGCCAACATCAGCCGTTCTCGATACGGGTGGCGCGCCCATGATAATAGGCTCTCCTATCCTTACAAGCGCATCGGCAGCCGCTTCCTCCACAACCTCCAGCGTATAATTGCGATTGATATAGTCCTTGATGACTGGCCGACAGCATACGCAAATGTCGGATGCCGAGCACTTGCATGGGTTAAGCAAGGCATTGACTACATCGATAGAAGCAAGCGGCGAGTGACAAATGAGAACATTGAGCAAGATAAAAGCAAGGCGTGAGGGAATAGGGTTGGTTTACTCATTCAAAAGCGTCTACACTAGCTCCTATTCACATGTCGCATAGACCATTGACGCATAGGGAGGATAGCTCTTTTCTGAAACACTTACTGTCAAGTTTACTTGCTTGCGACGCCTCCACCCTTGTTGTCGCCGAGCCTACAATGTTGCGTGAGACCCGCAGCCAGCCAATTGAAAATTTAGCAAGCTTTGTCAGTAGCGAAGCTGGCCATAAACAAGTTTCCCCCCCATTCCCCGCAGCTGCACAGCCGTAATCAGGAACGCGCAGGCGGAGTGATGCGCGGGGACATGGCCAAAAGGGAAGGACAAAGGAAGGGGCATGGAAGCACCATTCAGAGAAAAGGGAAAAAGAAGCAAGGCACTTACTTGTAGGCGACTCTGCGGCTGGCGAAGCGCTGTCCATCTCACCGCATAGACACTTTACGTGTGCCTTTCGAGTCTTGCGTAGTTGCCGGCACCGCTCGCACTGTGTAACCGGGCGACCCTTGGGCCTTATTTCCGTCAGCTCCCGCGAGGTGTGGTTGCATGACGATGCTCGGTGCCCGCGGATACACGCCGAGCACGCATACTTCTTGCCATCGAGGTATATCATAGCTATCGTCTCTTCAAATGAGTGCTCCCTCCCGCAGGACTAGAAAGAATGCTACAAGGGCAAAGCGAAATCGCTGCAGCCGAAATTGAAAAATAAATTCGTAGTGAATCGTAACAATGCGCGAAAAGAAGCAAATATCGGTAGTATAGGGGAACAGAAGAATGGTGGAAGGAGAAGAGAAGAAAAGGGAAAAAAATGCGAAGAAAAAATATTAGGGAGGGAAGAAGGGAAGGAAAATCTAGGGAGCATTATTGCAAACCTACGCCCAAACCCAGCAAAAAAATGTGGACTAGTCATAGCGCGGAACCTTGCTAGTGCTAAAAAGAGTGGAAGGATATCGATAGAGGGCTACTGTAGATCTATTAGAAATCAACGCCCGTTTAAAAGCCGCGCAGTATTTGGGGAGTGCAAGAAGCCATGTCCTAGTACCGGCGCAGACGCATAAAGAAGGCATTCGGGCTTTGGCGACTCGATGCGGGCAAGTAGTGCTTATAGAAATTGACTGCAAATTTCTCGGGCTTGAAGCCCAGTCGCTGGTAGAAGAGCATCGCCAGATTGGTAGCCGAAACATGCAGGGTCACGTCCTTGGTTGGAACGGTCTGAGCCAAGTGGTAGATCATGTATCGGGCGATGCCAGCGCCTTCCCATCCCGCCGACACAGCAATGTAAGTCAGGTATGCATCGGGCGTGAGAAACGCACATCCAACGACGTTGCGTCGGTACAGTGCCACGATGCTAAACTCGGGCGTCTGCAGCGCATCGCTCATATCGATCCCAGGCCAGAACGTCCGCCGCAGCAGCTCATTGACTTGTTTAACATGCGCACTCTGAAAGTACACGTAGTCAATAGAGTCGCGCTCGCCTCTCCATGTTGGCTCTTCAGACTCAAGGCCCAGCTTATCGAATATTGCGTGATTGCGTAGCCGGATCGCGCGGTGCACTTGGAGCATCGGAAGACCGGGTCTTTTGCGCACGACAGCCAGGGCATCTTTTGAAAGCTCGTCGTCTTGCTCGGCCATCTCCAATCCGGGCCCAGGAGCAGTCTTCCTTTGATCACCCGCCTCCATTTCGGCGCTCCTCCAGTCTCGCCAGATGTACGGGCGCAGCAGCCGGCCATTGAAGGGCCCGATCCAAGATACGGATGCAGTCAGGCTATCGCGCATGACTGCTCGGCCCAAGAGCCGAGAAGCAAACGAATTGGCATAAGCAGTAGTCTTGATGACGACTGCAGGCTCCGCCTCCCTGGCCTCAGGCGCCACCTGGTCAGCACTATTGCCAGGCTCCGCCGCTGACTCATCCTTGCCGCCCTTGGGCAAATAGCTACCACCTGTCTGTACAGTGTCGAATATGCGCGGATCAATGTCCCACTGAATCTGTGGCCTTCCCATGTATGCCTGCACGGCTTCGTCCATATTGAAGAGTGGCATTCCCAGCATTCGCTTGTGTTTGCGGAGTTCCAGCCGCCTACGCAGACGCCGGGCAGTGCATGTCAACTCGGCACGAGTAGAGCCAAGCTTGGCCCTCAGCTCCCACTGCGCTCGCTCGCTCATGATTGCCAGCGGCTTGATGACTCCTACCAATTCACTTGGGTCGAACATGGCCTGGGGAACAACGCCATCAAGCGATGTCCATCCGGTTTTATCGGTGGCTTCAACTTCCTCGATCACAAAACGAGGCTCCGCATCACCAGCCACTAAACGAGGAGGCTCCACAGCATCATCCGTGTCATCAATAGCGGGCGACTTTGTTGGATTCGGTTCGGGATCAGGCACAGGCTCAGCCTCGGGAGTAGGCGATTTTACATGTGTGGGTACGGGAGCCGGCGTGGCAACCGGTGAAGGTGACATTACAATGTCCTGCTCGGACTCGCTTCCTTCATCAAGCGACAACATGACATCATTTTCAGAGTCTGTGTCCCAAGAGCTTAGCGAGGAGCTACAAGAGTCGAATTGGTCTACATATCAGAGCACGCCAAGCAGAAGAAAAAGGACATTTGCCCGATTAGCGTCCAAGAAAAATCCACAGAAGGATAGATAAAGAAAGGTAAGGAACTAGATAGCCGAGTAAATTGAAAATTAAAAGCAACAAGAAAGCGAGCCATCGAGCAGCCAAGAATCGCAAAAAATAGCTGCTACTCGGAAGACTACACCACAGTGGCGGGGTGCACAACAGGGGAAACGGCGGCAGGGATAGCAGATTCCCCATCCTTCGCTTCCGTTGCAGCTGCTGCGGCTTCTGCTGCAGCCGGAACAGACACAAACTCATTTGGATAGGCCTGCTTACCAATTGCGCTGTGAGGCTCGCTAGTCTTTGTTTTCGCCATAGCAGGCGAGCTTACAACAGTGCCCGACACCTCGACCACCTCTTCGTCGCCGTCATCGTCGATCCGCTTTGCAGCTAGCCCCGTTGACGGGGGCTCCTCTGTTGATACAGCTTTGCTCAGGTTCTGCTTCTCGAGACTCTGGTACAGCTGAAGACTGCTCAGCAGGTCGGCATCATCATCGAGGATCCTTGGGTCAGGCCGACGCCGTTTGGCCTTTGCGCCTCTCTTCCTCGAATGGCTATCATCTGAGTCGTCGTCGTCGCTAAATGACACTCGATGCCTCGCGCTGCGTTTGGATCCGATCTGTGTTTCACCCAGCGCCTCGAGGATCTCCTTCTCTGCCTCTGATCCCGCTTCCACAATAGCCGCCTTATTCACTGACTTTCTGTTCAGTCTCTTTGAATCAGCCGCAGTAGCCTTATCCCGCCTCGCCGGCTTTGACGAGGACGATGCATCTCTGGATTTTGTGGGGGCCTTGAAATGAGCCAAAGCAGGCTCGACAACCTCCTTCAGAGTCCAGTTGCCGGGCTGCTGTGTGTCGTCAAATCCCGAACGGAACATGGTGTTGTGTGTCGACAGGCAGCCCGCGACTGTATTGTGCCATGTAGCGGTCTTAGCCTTTCCGGGCATCAGTCCCTCCCAGTTATCATTGATAGTCGCACAGATGTTCTCCCTCCATCGAAAGTACTGCTTCTCTGGCTCGGTCTTTATCAGATGATAGAGCACAACATAGATCACTTGGACCCAACTCAGTGTATCGCGCTTATACTCCTCTGATCCGCCGCCATTGCACACGCTGCAATTGAACCGGTAGAAGCTGTCGCCATACAGCGGCTTGGCCTTTAGGCAGCCAACACAGTCTACATCCAATGCAAACAAAACAACACGTACTCCTTTGAAAGCATTAGCATTCATGCCGCCTGAAAGCCATCGCGTGCAAGGACAGCCCCGCTAACGGCTCACAGAGACAAGCAATTGCCCGCACTTACCCCAGTGAAACAGCTGCTGGCAGCCAGAGCACCGAAGCATGCGGTCGCCGTCGTTATAGTCCAGGCCACAGTAGCAATAGACAGCCTCCTTATTTCGTTTGTGGTCGCTGTCCCACTCCAGCGACTCGAGATTATATTTGAATTTAGTCGCCATAGCTAGTAAGCGGTATTCGGTGGGTGGGTGCTAAAGTCAAGTAGGCGGAAGAGCAAGAAGAATAAAAGGGGTCGATTGAAGTTTAATGCGAAATGAAGGAAAGAAAAAGGAAATACAAACATTTTTATTTGATCAAGGCGGGACACGCGCATAAAACACGAAGAAAAAATATATATGAAGCCGATGATTAAATTGGATTAATTGAGAAAATTAGATCAAACAGGTATTGTAGTAGGCCTTTACGCCCGACTCCTTGGTCTTGAGCTGCCACTCGGCGGCATTCATCAGATCCTGGAACTGGCTGCTATTGGCGGCTTCCTTGCCGCGGAGCCCGTTGCGGGAGCAAAAGTTCTTGTAGGCGCTAAACGCCGTCTCAAACTCCAGCCAGGCATAGGGCTTGACATCCAGGCACTTCTCAACAAAGACGTCAAAGTACTGGCGCAGCTCCTTCGACATCTTTTTGGCCGGCATGCCATCGCCGTCCGAGCCATCGTCCTCGCTGTCCCCTGACCCATCGCTGTTGCCAGGTGCCACCATCGTAAAGCGCGCTCCGTATTTAGCGGCCGGCTGCGAGGGCTGCTTGGTGGAGGAAGCAAAAGACACTTCGGTCCTGCCAGAGCGGCCAGGGAGCTCATACACCGACGATATGTTGGCCCGGGCACTGGAACCGCCATTGGCGCCTCGCGGGCGTGGCATAGTGCTGGCCTGGCTGCGTGCACCCGCTCCAGAGTCCTTTACCCAGCGACTGCCGCTAGCAGCAGCGCCACGGCTATTCATGGCCAGAGGCGACGATCCGCTAGACGAGCTGTGGGAGCCGCCCGAATTGGTCGATGCCAGCGACTGGCGCGAGTTAACGGCGTTGAACGGCGTCGATCCAGGGCTGGTAGCGTTCCCCGTGTTGCTGCGCGGCAGCGTGCCGGCCTGCTGCATGTGGGCAGCAGATATACGGCGTTGCTGGTCGGCGGCTCCATACATGGCGGCCTGTTGCTGCTGTAGCTGGAGTGCTTGGAGCTGCTGCTGCTGTTGCAAGTGTTGCTGCAACTGCATCTGCTGCTGCATCTGCTGCATCGAGTACTGGTTCATAGTGCCCGCCAGATGAGGTGTTGATGACGACATGCCCGACTGCATTGCCGCGCGCAGCGGATGCACGTCATTAGGCACCGCCATCGACATCCGCCCACCCCCGCCAGCGTACACCGACAGGGCAACGTCGTCTTCATCGTGCGCCCCAGCCATCATGGCCATCTGCCCGTTCATGCCTCCGTTGGCTGCCATCATGGGCGCGCCGCCATACATGGTGGCAGTGCGCATGTTATACGGCCCAGCTAGCTGCTCGGCAGACAAAGAGGGCGCGATCTGTGCGTAGGGCGCACGTCCCGACATGCCACTCATCATCGACATGTTGTCGTCGTTCCATCCTTGCTGGCCGCCGTACATGTTGGGAAAAGCCCCGCCGCCACCGAACCGTGCACCGCCCATCTGCTGCTGCAAGTGCGGGTTGGCAAATACGGCGCTGTTCATGCCCATGGCTTGGTTGCGGCGCATCTGGCGCTCCTTCATCAGGCTGCTCGAGTCGCGGTACTTTTGCTCGCTCTTCATCTGCTCGCGGTTGGCAATGGCGCCAACGAGCCCGGTTGGCCGCTCAATCGGATCCGCCTTCTTCTCCACCGTCAGCAATGGCCCGCCCACAGAGTCCATGCCCATGCCCATTCCCATGCCCATTCCCATCTGCTGCTGCTGGCCCCACATGTTGCCACCATTGGGGTCCATATACGTGTTGGGCCGAGCACCGCCCTGGAACGGCATAGGCACGCCGCCGCCAGGCATCATCATGTTCTGCTGCATGGCCATAAGCTGGTTCGGGTCTTGCACGTACATGGACTGCGGCTGCTGCATTGGCATCATCTGCGGATTCATATTGGCGCCGTACATCGACTGCGTGTGCTGGATCATCGGAGGCACCATACCTTGCGGTGGCTGCTGCTGCTGCTGCTGCTGCTGCATCGCCATCATTGGGTTGTGTCCAAGCATACCAGCGCCACCCACAGTCGAAGCGCGCTGCATCATCATCTGCTGCTGCTGCTGAAGGGCGATAGAGTGCGCCATAGCTCCAGGGGTCACGCCTCCACGAGCCACAATGTTTCCCAGTGGCGCATCGCTATCCGACTCAGTATCAGATTCGGCCAGCTGGCGAGCACTCAGCTGCATGACATTGGAGCTCACCGGCGGCGGCGATTCGACGAGCTTCAGGTTGCTAATGGCAGCCGACGCTTCATCAACAAACGACGCACCACGGGCAGCAGTGCCGCTGACAGGTGTGGGCAGCGAGGGCGCCGTCGATGAGTGCGACAGGCTCTCCGATGCACTGGTTCTCAGGCTCTCTTTGGCCGAGCTGGCCGTAGCGCTAGAGCTGGTCTTGCTCTGCCGCTTGATGTGCTTCCCGTTGCTCTCCTTGGGAACAACCGCTGACGGTGTCGCCGTAGAGTCACGCTTGGCACTGTCCTTGGTCTTGCCGCTCTTGTGGAGAAAGCGGAAGTGCCGCTTCTGAGGCTGTTCCTCCTCATCGTCCTCAGCCTCTACTCCAGCTTCAGGCTCTGGCTTCTTGGTCAGCTTGCCAGTGCGCCTGGTGTGGCCATTTGCCGGTGGAGGGGTCGGCGTAAGCTCGTCGGCACTCTCATCGCTATCCCAGGGCTTTCTCGAGAGCAGCACACCGGGACCTCCAGGAACATCCATGTTGGCAGTTGAGCCCGAGGTCGACGAGTACCCCGCTGCAACATCGAGCTTGGGGCACCGCTCGGAGGCCAGGTTGTCCATCATGCGGCGAGCAGTGACGGGCTCCATAATCTCAATAGACTTGTCGGCAATATCCGCAACCGACAGGTACAAGTTGGCGTCGCGAGTGGGCAGAAAGTCGGGCAAGAACGAGGCAGGTGCGTTGTACAGCTTGGCGTTGTTTGCGGCTTCGACCAGGGCGGACATCATGTCGGGTGGGCTCTGAAAGATGACGAGAGCGTAGGCACCATGGGTGCGCGAGGTCACAGCGGGCGCCTCGCCATCGCCGTCAGCATCCTCGAGGCGAGGCAGCAGCGAAGGATCGATTTCGCAGTCGCCCTCAAGCTTGGCAATAACGGCAGTGTCAACCAGGTCAAGGCAGTCAGGATAGATGCAATAGGCAGCACGTGCAGACTTTATTGAGGCCAGGATCACACGGGGTGCGGCATCGTCCTCAGAGCTGAACGAGATCTGCGTAGGCCCCGCTGTCAGGGCCATCAAACATGGCACCCAGTCATTAGTGCCAGCAAACCTCACTTGCACATGGTACTCGGTCGGACGTTGCGCCAGCAGCGTAGCAGGGTAGCGCTCAGCAATCAAGGACGCCGTGTAGTACTCGTAGAGCTTGGCAGCCTCGAAGCAAGCGAGACGCAGCGCGCGAACCCACTCGTTCATGGCGCGGTCATCCACCGCCTGCATGAAGAAGCGGTTGGCCCCCGACGAGTGCAGAGTCCACACGCTGTCGCGCTTCTTGAGCTTGCCGACGATGGAACACGCTGCATCCGTGATGTTTATAAAGTTAGGCTTGAGCACAATGTTCTTGATGTGCCCCACCGTGCGCTCAAACTCGGGCGAGCCTAGCCGCACGCGCCCGTCAACGATAGCCGTGATGTCCTCCAGGTACGCCGATAGCTGCGTGTCCAGAAGGTTCCAGAACACTAGAACGGGTCCTCGCAGCTCCACATACCACCGCGTCCACTTGCGCATGCTGTATGGACGCCCATCGGCCGCACGATCGTTCTTTTTGCCCAGCACGCCCCGAATGTAGAGCTTCTGTCGGAATGTGTCAAAGCACGCCGTAGTGTCGGTGACCGAAGCGAGCGCCGAAGCAGACGACATTTGCTAGACTATACTCGGTAAAAATAAAAAATGAAGAAAAAAAGTTGAGACAAGAGAAGGCAAGGGTGGCAATAAATAACCATGAATGGGGGGGGGGGTGTTTGGTGTGGCTGGTCTCGCACAAGGCTAAAGATAGACTTGCCAATAATAACAGGATGCCCAAAGGGAGCAAAAGAAAGCGAAAAAGGAGGCTGAGCAACAAAAGAAGGGATGTGAGCAATGTTTTGACATTAAGCCCGCAAGCAAACAGGCTGGCATTTTCGGAAGGGTGCTTTACATAGTGCAGGCCCCAGAAGAAGAAAAAAAATTGCAAACACCGCGATAAAAAAACGCTTTTCTATCTCTAGCTGACGAAATACAAGCGCCGCACATGCTCTTCAGTTGCTTGGCCTGCACATCAAAGCGCATGAGCTAAAGATTCCCTCAGAGACGTATCCCTCTGCTCGTCGCGCATTTGAATTTCGAATTTGGCTGTCAGATGAATACGTACCAAGAGTTCGGAAGAAAGGGAAATGGGCTTCTATATGGTGTGTGCCAATGCGTGTAATATAGAGTGTGTATGCGGGGAGGAGCGCGTGTGTATGATAGCGGAGGAAGAGAGAGAGAAGAGGACAAGGATAAGCCGTGGATTACCGGGCGAGTGCCAAAGAAGGACCTCCCGCCAACCACAGACAGAGTGAAAGATAAGAAAAAAAGGCAAACCGGAGATTTTAAAAAAGGAACCTGGGGAGAAGAGGGGGAAAGTTTGCGATAGCAAAAGCAAAGTAGAGAAAAGAATTTCCTCATCCCCTGTGCGGGCTTTTTTTTGGTTCAACGTACCTGTTTTCTTTTTGGGCTAGAGATTTTCGCTGCCGCCCCCATCCTTCCCGCACACAAAAAAACCCACGTTCCCCTGCTGTGCCCCCGATTAGCGGGAGGAGTAATACCCGTGCGCAGCAAGGCACATCATCCAGGAGGAGCTCGCTCAGCCATTAGCTCAGAAAACGTAAACAGTGGCGCCGAGTCCCAAAGAGATTGCCAAACCTGGAGCAAACAAGGTGTACTATTCCCTTCCTGGGCGCCCAAGAAAGTGCATTCGCTTTGCTGTCTTGTTCTTCGGGCAACCCAACAACCAATAAACAAAAAGCGCCTTCTGCATCTCTTTTCTCTGCTGCGAGCCATGCTTCTTGCACTAAAACAGCTCCCACACCCACGCCTCCCCCACCCCGCTCCCACCTACATCGCTCTACTTTGGCCAGAGCAGGAGAAAGCAGTGCATTCTTGGACCTGGAGGGGAGAAAACAGTACCGCTCCCGCCTGAATTACTCAGGACGGGAACCAATCTGGGGGGAGGACTGCTCCCCCACAGGGCTTGGCCGCTTTACATATGGAAGGAATTGCGCTGCTGGCCAGCCCGTAATGAACAATGGGTGCGCGCAATGCGCAAGCACTGCCAATCGCGCAACTGTCGTGGGAACGTGTTCCTGCGCTTTATGCACCTTATCGCGCCCATACAGATCGTGAACGCTGCTACGATTCAAAATTAGAGCTACATGTTGGGATGTTTCCTAATGCGTCCAGTCCTTTTTTAATTTCGCACTGATGTCGGCCTTTTCTCGCGCCTTTAGCGGGCGGCACAGTAGGATGGATATTGTCTACTTTGTCTACTTTGTGTCGCATATCCCCATCACCCTGCTTATCGACGCCCAGCCACTTGTGCCCGCTGGCCTGGTTCCCAAGGCTCTGCTCTCTTTGACCGGCTTTCTTACCGATGTGCTGGGCGACCCATTCATGGTCGTTGGGCCGCGTGCACGCTCGGACATGACGTGGTTCCGGTCTCTGCTGGCCAGCGAGCTTTTGCTGCAGATGCCCTTTTTCTTCTACGCCGCCTGGGCACTGTGGACGAACTGCCCGCGCAGACACTTGCCGCTCCTAGTCTACGGCGTTCACGTCGCTACTACCATGATCCCCATCCTCGGCACGCTCTACCGCGGCGACATTGACAGGCCCTGCGGCACACGCGCGATGCTGGCAGGCATATACATGCCGTACCTGCTCATCCCCCTGGCCATAGCCTACGAGTCGTACACGCACTGCGCCGCAGTTCTTTCTGCGGCGGCCAAGCCCAAGAAATCGTAAACACTAAAGATTTACTACGAATAGCTTATGAAACAGCAACACGAACGAACTAAGCCGAAAACTCCATATATTGCTTGGCCGGAATAAACGAAAGCCAGTCCGACGATGCCGTAGGCAAAAGACCCATGAGAGACAGTCGGTAGATGCCGAAAATGAGCCCAGCGATATTGATGGCGACAAACGCTGCCTTCTGCATAGTCAGGTCCAGCTTCTTCGCGCCCTTGCCGGCGCGCTCCAGGGGAGCAAACGTCTGCTGCGTGCTCATAACGGTCTTTACGGGCGTCATCAATATCATGCCAGTGATGAGGATGCTGAAGATGGACACGCCCGTGCCAGACATCCATGCCATGAATGCCTGCATCGGCAGGGTTTTGCCGGGACCCATGGCCACCTCCCACGCCTTCTTGGCCCGCAGCGCCATGTCGCCCTCTTCATCGGTCTTGCCGTGTGCCAGAGACATCGATGACGTGGCTCCTGCCGCTATGGCTTGGTCGTAGCCAAAGGGGTCGACTACCGCTTTGCTGCTTCGGCTGGGCTTGCCTACTAGCGATGTGAAATCAGCGTACGCCTTATTGCTGCTTGCCATCTGAGAATGTAAATTGTGGAATTAAGAAAGATCGGACAGGGGAAAGGGAGAAAAGCCAAATTGGCCACTTCGCTTCTCCACTCTGTGCCTCTTTGCTAGTTTAATATTCTTGAGGGGCTCTGCATAACTTTTTTCTTTTTCTTCTTTTTCTTCTTCTTTTTCTTCTTCTTCTTCTTCTTCTTCTTCTTCTTCTTCTTCTTCTTCTTCTTCTACATTGCGCGCGAGAATGAGCTCTAATACAGGGACAGCATACGGCACAGCGCCGACATTTTGGAAGCGCACACCGACCTTTGTTCCATCCACCATAGGAATCGTGTACAGCGGCGAGTCCTCAAGCCCAAGCGAGACCATCGCCAAAGCACCGCCAGCCGAGCCCACGTTAGCACCACTCGCAATGCGCTCGGAAGAGCCGCCCAAGCCCATCCCACCGAGCACAGACGAGGTCCCCCCAGAGCCGCTCACATCCACCGGCTCCAGCTCCTTTGACGAAACAAGCTCCATCGAGCACGCCAAAGACATGGCACCCACCGACCCACTGGAGCTCAAATTCCACGCCCTCCTGACCTCCGCCAACGTCGACATTGAGGAGCTCCGAAAGCAGAGCTGGAAGGGAATCCCCAGCAGCCAGCGGAGCACTGCCTGGTGCCTCCTCATGGGCTATTTCCCACTGAACGCCAGCCGGCGGTCGCAAACAATCTCTCGCAAGCGCCGAGAGTACATGGACTGGGTGCGCCAGACGTTCTCCCGGGGCGAAGACGCACTGGACCGCACCTTATGGCACCAGATCCGCATCGACGTGCCACGAACCACCCCGGGCTCGCCCCTGTTCCAGAGCCCCCGGATCCAGCGCAGCCTCGAGCGCGTACTCTACTGCTGGGCCGTCCGGCATCCAGCCAGCGGCTACGTCCAAGGCATAAACGACTTGCTGACGCCCTTTTACTTTGTGTTCCTCTCCCCACATCTCGCCCAACAACAGGTCGACTCTTTGGATGACTCGGCCATGGATACCGTAGAAGCAGACAGCTTCTGGTGTTTGACCAAGCTACTCGATGGGATCCAGGACAACTACACGCATGCGCAGCCGGGGATCCAGCGCCAACTGATCAAGATGAAGGACCTGGTATCACGAATCGACGCGCCCCTGGCCGCTCACCTAGACTCCGAGGGCGTGGAGTTTATCCAGTTCGCATTCCGCTGGATCAACTGCCTATTGATGCGCGAAGTCAGTCTCGCCAGCACCATTCGCATGTGGGACACATATCTAGCCGAGCCCGACGGCTTCTCCACCTTCCACATCTACGTGTGCGCTGCGTTCCTGCTCAAGTGGAGCAAGCAGATCCAGCAGCTAGACTTTCAAAAGACCCTGCTCCTCCTGCAAAGACCTCCCACAGAGCCATGGACCGCCAAGGACGTCGAATTGCTGCTGTCCGAAGCATACATGTACAAGTGCCTGTACCACAACTCTCCCAACCACTACTCAGCAACACAGAAGCGGTAGCAAACATTCAACAGGTCAAATTTGTGTACAATTATAGAGCTTAGCTTATAAAGAAGCTACCAGCAACCCAGGTCGCACACGTGCACAGCGTGCCGAGTCCCAAGGTGTACCAGCGAGCAAACGGCAGGCTGGCGATGATGCCAAGGGGAGCCAGGAGTGCGCCCCAAGTTCTAAGCATCGACGGGGTCCACTTTTCCACAAGATCATCGACCTGCCGCTCAAGCTCCGCCAGCCCCTCATTGTTGTCCAGCACCCTGGTCGCTCGCCGCTCCTTCTCCGCAATGGGCATCTGCGATTTGATGCGAGCCTCGGCCTCCTCTTTCGAGAATCCGTTGCGATCCATCAGCCTCACGATCTGGCGGTCGCCCGTGCACGAGACCACAGCGACCTTGCCGCACATCCTGTCCATTCCCGATTCGAACAGCAGCGGGACATCCAGCACACACATCGGGTACCCCCGTAGATAGCACCCGAGCAGCTGGTACAAGATACGGCGCCGGACATAGGGGTGTGTGCATCGGTTCAGCGCCTGGCGCTTACGAGAGTCGTTGAACACAATGCTTCCCAGCTTGCCGCGGTCGATGGCCTTGGAGTCCTTGTGCAGTACGTCGTCGCCAAACTGCTGCAATATCAGGTTGTATGACACCTCGCCTGGCTCCATTATCTGGTGGGCGATTACGTCGGCGTCAATTACCGGTATGCCGCGAGCCTTGAATACCTGGCTCGCTGTGCTTTTGCCCGTGGCGATTCCACCCGTCAGTCCGACAATCAGCATTTCAAGCAGCTGTAAAGAAGGAAATTCAAAATAATTATACGTATGCAGAAAATTTAGAAAGACGGGAGAGAAAAAAGGACCCATGATGGCAGCAGCAGCAGCAGCCCCTCCAGCAATCATGCTTTTTTGTTGAGCTTGGCAGCAGCACGCCTGCGCTTGCGAGCCGCAGACGGGCTAATAGCGGCAGCTGCGCCCCTTGGCTTCCACTTGGGCTGCGACGAGTTGGCAAAGGCGCTCAAGTCGGCGGGCGCATAGGTGTAGGGGATCTGAGCGGGCACTCCAGCCCAAGCGGCCTGGACATAGTCGCCCTCGACCCCAAGCTGCGTGAGATCAGGCACAGGAGCAGGCTTGAGCTCAGAAGCCAGGCTCATGACAGCCTCGCTAGCACGCTGTGGTGGGGCCTGGGCCTCGCTCTCATCCAGGGCGCGGTAGATAGTAGCATCCCATGTACGGCGGCGGTGCACAAGCATGTACTGGCCGGCATTCAAGCGCAGTAGGTCTTGGAGCACACCAAGCACGCCACGGGTTGAGGGCTGGCTACCCGCTGGGTCGCCCGAGTACAAGTCGCCGCAAGTGCGCCGCGACATGCGCGTAATAGCCGACTTGTGCACATCGACGTGCGCTACCCACACCTCCGACGGGCTGCCACGTATGTAGCTGCCCAGCCACCATGCCAGCCGCTCGCTCTCGCTGACGTCCTCATACGCATCGCCGCTGCCGCCAGCCGAAGCCATAGCCGCCTCGGCAGAGTTGCTCCCCAGCTGGTACTCCAGCTTTGTTTCCAGCGTCACTGTGGCTGGAGCTGGTGCTGGCGCCTCCTTCTGCGCAAACCCGTGCACACTATAGCGAATAAGCACACGCAGACCCCCAAGCTCCCACAGCGTATAATTGGCATTGTCCTGCCCAGCGTCATCGCCGCCAGATTGCTCTGTTGCCACCCCAGGCGCCTTGGCCAGGGATCCGCCAGCCAGCTCAAGTGGCCTGCTCCTGTCGACCAGCTGCCTCCTCACTGCCATTTCGTAGTGCATCTGGTTGAGCTTGCGCGGTGTCGCCGCATGCGAGGGCATCAGCGGCTTGTCAACCACCACCATTCGGCGTGGCGGCATGTCCTTGCCAGCGCCACCCGGCGGATCGCTCTCCAGCGCACCAGCAGCCTCCACGACCCGAAAAGGCACTATGACTTCGTGGTTATACGACTGGGGCAGCGTAAGCAGCGCAATGAGCGCACTGGTCGAGATGGCCACGTCTGCGCCTGTCCGTGCCGCCAAGTCCATTGCGACCGAGTCGCGCGACATAGCCAGCGACCTTTGCTTGCCTCTCTTTCTCTCGCCAAGAACCGGCACGCTGGCCTTCTCGTTGATCACAGGCATTTCGGCGTGGTAGCACACGCCGCGTTGCAGCAGAGTGTCGTTGTAAACTAGCGGAACATACCCTACAGAACTCGCCCGAATGGCAGTGACTCGGACCGGCACGTACACTGGCGGATAGACCTTGGCCGCCTCAGCGCCAATATCGGCCAGCTCGCCAAGTGCCACTTCAGCTACGTGCTCGCTGATGCTTTTGAGCAACGCCATCGCCTTTTCGCGTGCTTGCAAGCGGAACGTTTGCTGCTCAGACTCGATTTTTGACTTTAGGCGCTGGTAGTCTGTGTTGTCCCGAGCGCTGAGCGCCGAGCCAGTCTTCATACGCTGCATGAGCTCCAGAAACTGCTTGTGCTCGGTCGTTGTCAGCTGAGAAAACGGTCCGCCGTATCCCTTAGGCAGCCGAGTCGCCATGTCCTTGTTAGAGGCGCTCTCGGCTTTATTGCGAGCCAAATTCAGTTTGTTGGTCACCTCAGTGCTGCTGACTCCCTCAATTGCCATCATCGCCACCAGCATATCGTTCGGGATGTCTTGCGGAATAGCTGATACAGCCGCTTTGGGTGGCACCGGCGTTGGAGCGGACGATGCCTGCATTTGAGTGGTGCCAGCTCGCGATTTGGGCGAGCTCATCACGCCCAAAATTGCGCCAACGACGTCGTCTTCCTCGCAACCACTCGTAGTGTGCCTAGTTCGCGCCGACACAGGAGGATCAATTGCCATCGGTTCGCTATCACCTGCTGTCGTGCTGTTATCGGGCTCTGCTACTGGCGCGGTGGTCGCGGCTGCACCGTTAACTACCGTGCTAGGCTGCTGAGTCGATGGGGCTGACACATCTGCACCACTTCGCAGAGAGGACCGCTTTTGCTGTGTAGGAGGCGGCGCCAAAAGCTCATGCACTGCAGGAGAAGCCAGAGCCTCAGACATTGTGGGAACAACCGCTGCCACTACAACTTCTGCAGCACGCTCCTCGGGCCGAGCTAGAACCGTGTACCGCTTATACACCTCGGGATTGAAAAACAGCAGATCGTCCGCCAGCTTTGGAACATGCTTCTCGCGAAATTCATCCTGCAGCGTCCGTAGCCGCCGCATGTGAGCAACCGACACTTTTGAGAATAACCCATTATCGGGTGCTGCCTTGGGTACTGCGCTAGAACTGACAACCGCAGGCTGTATGTCGGCCATCTCCACTTGCATTGGCACGCTAGCCAGACGACCTGATTCGCGCTCAGCGATAGACTCAAAGCTATCGTCCTCGTCATCGCTGCTCTCCTCTGCCCGTGCCTCAGCCACGTTTGGCTTGTCAGTCTGTGGTCGCAATGCTGTCGGCGACGGATGTGTCGAGTCGGCAGGTGTCAGGTTCAGGGATATGAAACGCTGCACATCCTCATCCTCATCGATTTCTTCAAAGTCCCCTATGAACCCATCAGGCATGTCGTCCATGTCCTCGTCATTGCTGCCACCATCGCTATCTACGTCCACGTCCCTGCTAACAATCGGCCCACTGCCAGCTTCGCTTAGCTGCTCCTCGGCTATTGAAAATGTAGGTGTGGTAAATTCCTGCTGCTGAATTTGTTCGGCAAATAAAGTCTCATTTGCTTCGGAGCCCTCTGCTTTAAGCCGCTGTTCCTCACGATCCTCTAAACTCTTCTGAGTGCTCAATTCCATTGTGCTTGGCAAGAGTGGAAAAAAAAGAGGAAAATGGTAACTATAAAAGCTGGTTCAATGCAAGTGCAAAAAGCAAAGAAACTTACTAGACAGCTTACATTTACTTGACTCAAGATCATCTAATATGATCCAGCGATCTGAATCAAGGTATGGCGGGTGACTGGGAGGCGGGTCATGCTGTTTGGATTGGGCTCGTGATCTTAACGACTGTCAAAATCATCGTTCCAGAAGACTGTTGTCAAAGCAGTCACATTACACATGATCGCTTCTTGGGGGCCTTTTCGGTGACTGCCAGCGTGCTAGCAATCATTGAAAGTACCCGCACTCCTACTATAAAAACCCGAGCATCCCCCCGCCGGCCATTTCAAACCAACAGAAGCACAACAACCCATTTAGTTGCACATCTTTTTTCATACTCTTGCAAACACCATTCTATTCCCAAGTAATGACCACCCTCAACGAACTTGTCTTTCACTTTGACGATCATAAACGCAAGCTCTTCCTAAGTGTCGAACAGTATTGTGTACCATCCTGGAGCGGAATTATAGAGCAGGGGGGGCGTATCTTCTTCAGATTTCTAAATGATTGCAACTCTATTGAAGAGTTGCGCAAGTATAGCTTGAAGCAGTATAAGGATGGCCAAATCGGCAATGATATAAATAAGAATGAGAATCTAACGTTGTTTGAGCCCAATGATGACGACAGCAAGTGTCACTTTTATGTACTACCAAAGTCCGAAAAAGAGTGATATTATTCTTTTATTAGATATTAATATAGTTGTGTTGAGAATGCAGAACAAGTAAATAAAATTGAATCAAGCTAACTCAACAAACTCCACAACATCTTGTGCGCTGTTGCTCACACTTTTAAGCTCGCCATCATCATAATCAAGGTCACTGATCAAGATCACTCGATCACTCGATTATCTGCTCCCTATTGCATGAACAGGCTGATACTGTCGCACCCATCCAACAGCTTCGGTTCGTAAGCCACCCTGCTTGGCTCTCTTAAGTATTTTTTACACCTTTCTTAAACATGCTATAATCGATAGAGCTTGACTAGTAGCCTTATAGCTCCTTCTCAGAGACCAAGTGAGCGAGCATAGAAGATGCAAGCTACATCCGAAACAACAAGTATTGCTCGACGAGAGCTAGAACGTTTTTTCAAGGCGCACTCTTCGAAGCCCTTTTTCAATTAAAACTCGAGTTGGCCAGGTTGTTCTTAATAGGAAATAACCCTCTTTTTAGCCCTATTGCCATATTAGTTTTTATCCAGAGCTTACAAAGCGATAGCAGAAAGCAAAAGTCCCTCCAAAAGGACAGCTTAAGTACAATGCTCAAAGATCAAAAGAAGGAAGAGGAAACTGGAGGCGGTTGGAAATAGCCCCTTTAATCCCGAAACTAGGACACGGTTGCCTTTACAATTTCCCCACACCATTTCATTCCTTTATTACATTTTTTATTTTATATACATGTTAGCTGCTATTCTAGACACCACCAAGCTGATTCAACTAAATAGACATCACTCAACAACTCCTAAAGGCTGCTCAGAGGCAGGCGGCCAATCCAATGACTACGAGCTAACGGCATATGTAACATCAGAAATGTCATTTTCCGAACTAGAATCTCGGCTAAAAAAAGCGTTTGGCTTCACAACGAATATCGACATTTACATGAGCTTCACGCTGGATTATACGGAGTACAGCGAACTGCTGAGCAAGACAAACTACCAAAACTATTTTCGTCTACTCGTAGCAAACAAAATTGACTGCAACCTAGATGTTTACCCACAGGAAGCCCCAGCACTCATGTAAACAACCAACCCTAATAATCTACTAGTTTGGTGCCATTTCGAATAAATTAAACTAAACTGCAAACGCCTGAGCCAAGAGAATGAAAAACGAGAAAGTTCCTTCTCCCAGCACAAATCCACTCGCAAGTATGATGGCCAGCATTGCAATCTTGCGACGAAGAGACGCCTCCTCCCGACCACGCAAGGCAGCCGAGCCACCATCTGACGAACGTTTCCTATGCGAAACAACAGCCTCAGTAATGACCGCCGTAAATGCTGCGCCGATTGCGCGCATCAGCGTGAAGTTGGGCGTATTGTAGATCCCAATAGCAAAGGCTATGCCGCTGGGCCACCAGCGCAGAAGCGTAGAAGTACGTATAGACCAAGACCCAACTGCTACATACTCCTTGCCACTGCTTTCCAGAACAACGGCAGCAGCGGGGAGAAGCGCAAACAGCACAGAGAACGCGGCAATGAACGGCCACACATGAGGGGGGAGCGGATGTCCATTGACCAGGCGAGCCATGTCCAGCCACACCTGGGCTGTCGGAACAGGAAACTGCGGCCCAGGAATCGAGTACACCTTGTTGTAGAGAAGATAGGCGCCAGCGGTGACAAAAACGCTAAACACGCTACCAATTATTTGGGCGACGAACTGGGCGCGCGGCGAGGCATTGAGTAAGTGGCCCGTCTTCAGGTCTTGCATGAGATCGCCCGCCTGCTGTGCACCGGCCTCAGCGATGCCACCAGCTACTAGATTACCGACGAGATTGCCCGGCATGACTCCAGCAAAAACTACCTGCGACACCTTGCCAATCCCCGACACCGGGTTGAGGTCAGTTTCGCCCAGCGCACGGACGCCCAAGACAGCCAGAGGGAGAGCAAGCATGACAGCAATCAGTGTATTGTACATTGGGATGTCGAATAGCGCCTTCACAACACCCATGCAAAGCAAAGTGGACGCAACAAGCCCACTCCACGTAACCCAAGTTGGGACCAAGAAGCGTGGGTCAACTTCATCCAAATCGGCATCTGCCGCAATCTGAGCGGCCTTTGGTGCGCTCGTGCCATCGTCCATGCTCTGCCTAAGAGTGTTCGGCGTCGTAACATCATCTGGTGGCTGCGATAGCAAGGTGTTGCTGGCCTTGCATTTATCGTAGAATGCCCGCAAGCGGCCTAGCGCCTGAAGCAGTTCCTTTGCGCTGATTAGACCCAAAGATATAATGCTCTCGGCAATCATTACAGCCAGCGATATCCACAGAATCCAGCCACGGCTGCCGGTCTTCCAGTCGGTAACCGGGCCAGGCGCCCATCCCTCGTTCTTAGCAAGTGGTGAGAGGATGCCCCAGCCGACAACTGACCCGACAAGCATCCATACACACGTAGGCAGACCCATGATAATGCCCTGCCCAGCATAGCTCAGCGATGGCATCAGATTCCATGCCCAGTCAGTAGAGGCGCGGCGTCCAAATACGGGCAGTGCAGCAATGGTCGGAAAGAAGTGAGCCAGCAAGGCATAGGTGCCTGACAGCGTAAATGAGATAAACAGGATGAAGAGCTTGGTAGCCCATTTGACGTCGTCAGCCGGTCTATAGTCCGTCTGCTCTTCGTCGCTGGTACCCACTTGCAAATCACTCGGCACAATATCCGTGGTAGCCACCGTACCTCGCCGTCTAATAAAAGTGCCATGGCTGCGAGCAGCGTCATTAATTGCAGCAGCACTAGTTGTAGCTTGCATTTGCTCATCCGCCAATGTCGGATCTGGCCGCTTATGAAGCACACTAATCATCTGCGCGGTAGCCGTACCAGACGGGAACCGAAGTTTCTCCTTAATGATCGTTTGCTTGCGCAGAGGAATAGCAAAGAACACGCCAAAGAAGGTCAGCGCCAAGCCCCATGCACACAGTTGGCCGAAATTGAGCACCGTTCGTGCACCGTTAGACTCGTTTTCCTCCAAGAGCTTCAATGCCGGCAGAATACCAACAAAGCCTCCAGCGAGCGGCATAGTTGCTGTGGCAACGGCGGTTGACTGCAAAACGACGTTTTCAGCTGGACCGAACGGGACATTCAAAACATGCTCGAGCGCTTTGAATACGGCAAAGCCGACGAGCGACGATTGCAGGCTCATCATCGATATCCAGCCGCTCTGCAAGCCGAACCAGAGATTAGAAAAGCACAAGAGTGTGCCGAATAGCAGGCCAACGACGATAGCGCGCCATGTGAACTGCGGCTGTGAAACATCCACCATGTGCCGCCTGGCAACGACCTGGTGCCGCTGTTCATGGTCATCGTCAGCAACTACAGAAGCAATATCACGTGCATGGCGATTTTGAGTCATAAATAGCATAGATAGGCGCATAGACAGTTACAATGAGCAACAGGTTACTAGAGGCAGCAAGAGAAAGAGGCAATTGGCGTGAGTAGTTGCCAATAAGTGCATTTAGGGCAGGCGCCGCCACCAGTCTACTGCACCGGCTTCTCCCTCCCCTCTTATCTCCAATCGAGTACGCACAATGGTCGTAATTGATTGCATTCACTAACCTTGAGGAGCCGATGCTGGATCGCTCAGGGGTACGTATCCATCCCTATCCGCCAAAGCGTGCGAGAACGACATCAATTCCACGTGCTCCAGTGTTCAAAAGTGTGTGCTCCGCGTAGGCGTAAAAACACAAGTATGTAAAAAAGATAGAAAAGGGAAGACAGGCGTGCTAGAATTAAAATACAAAGTTTGAAGGATTGAAGAGAAAAAGTGGCTAGGCTTGTGTGTCGTGGGACAAAAAAGATAAAAAAAAGCACACATCGTGTGTTTATTGCGCGCATGCGGAGAGAAAAAGAGAGCGGCCCCCTATCGATGAACAAAAGGCCATGTGAGCACAAAAACGGCTAGATAGAAGCACACACGCCATTAGTCATTAGTCAGCGATCCAAGCCCGAGTTCCAGAGCGCAGCCACGCCCAAAGGCTTTGCCTTATCGCCGTCAGATGGCGTCATCGCTCTTGCGTGGCTTGCGGCGCATGAGGCTGCGATTCGCGCTGACGCGGATAGGCTTCAATCCGAGATCCAGCGGGCCAAAGTGCGACTCATCCAGAATCTGGCCGCCTTGGACACTGTGCTCGCGCCTTGACGCTGACAAAGGCGGCTGGCAGTCAACAGCCTTGCCCTTGTCCTTACGCTTTGCTGTCACTACAGGCACTGCGCGCTCCGATGCCTTTGGCTTGGGCGCTGGCTGCGGCAGGTCAGGCAAAAATGATGCTTGCTTTTTTAGGAACTTGCAGGGTGAAGCTTCTTTGGGTGGCTCCTTGGCGACTTGTACAACAGCGGGGGCCACGCCTGCACTAATAGGCTCATCGATGTGGCCCTCACAGGCGCCTAGGTCTGCGCTTAGATCAGCCCTCAAGCTACCAGCTCCAGCCAAGCTCTCGCTTAGTGTGTCACTGAAGTGGCCCAGAACCTGGGTCTTTTTGTCGTCAGGATCCAGCAAACATTCATAGTCACCGTCACTCTGCTGAGAGCTCAAAAGACACAGCTCTTCGGATTCCTCCTCACCATCAAGCCAGCTTGGCAGCAGTGGCGGTGGCGACGATGACTGCGCCTTGTTCACCAGCCTCTTTCTCTTTCTGTTCTCGCTGGCTGGCGAGCATGAAGAGGCTGGCGTCTCAGCCAAAGTCGCCACACTTGTAAGCTTCAAAGGTCGCTTGTGACCAGCTGACTTTGAAGAGGAAAGGATCTCTGACAGGTTACTCGCCTTGGCTGGTTTCATGGAAGCTGGAGACCGGCTGTTGCAACTATTAGACGTCATAGCGGACTTTGCAATTAATAGCGAATTGGATCCGCTGCTATAGTCATCGCTAACCTCGATTGATTCGGTCTGCGACGCCGCAGCCGTACCTTCTGACGGCGAAGGGCTGGCAGATAGCGCAGAGCCAGCAGCCGAGCTGCTAGGAAGCTTGGTTGTGGCAGCGTTTCTGCTGCGGCTGAGACCCAAGCGTCGCATTCCAGAACTCACTGGCTTCCCGGGGCCTGGGGGAGGAATCAAGGGAGCTGGGGATTCTGAAGCTGAAGCCGGCACAGCTGGCTTGCGCGAGAGCCCCAGCTTGCATTTGCCTCCAAGCGAGGCATTGGTCTCCGCTGACGGCTTTCGTTTGATTTTTGTAATACTGGCCCCACCAGGCGATTTAGCTCCTCCCTGAGCGCTAGCTGGGCTGGCATCTAGCTGAGACATTGGAATATAGTCGCTTGGATCGTCGTTAAAGGCCGTAGCATAGCGGGCAGTCCACTCAGCAGCAGTCTTTGTAAACGCAGCGTGGTCGCTCATCATCTGCTCAGCAATCTCGGGCATCAACGGGTCTTGGGCATTGGGCGTTTCCAGCAGAACTCTAAGCGCAATAAGAACCTTGTCCAGTGTCCACGACGGCTTCCAAGCGCTTTTGCTGCCTGACTTTAGTACATCCAGACATATATTACCGTGGTCGTCAATGTTCGGGTGGTAGATGCGAGTTAAAAACTTCATCGACGGCGGGTCGACGCCGTAGCTTTCCGACAGCACAACATCGACAAAGAATCGGCCGTTCTCGTAAGGCGAATCGGGCGGCCCGTTGATACGCGCTTCGTAGTGGTCTAAGCGGTCTCCTTTGGGCGAGCAAATGATGCCGTCGGGAAGCCCGGTTTGTAGGTATTTGAATTCGCTCTGCAGACGCTTGTTTTTAAGCTTGTCCATAAAGAAAATACACAAGAAAGACGCGGGAATGTAACAAAGTAGCCGAGTAACGCGAGCGAAATAAAACGTCGAATTGAGGCAGAGCAGAAAACAAACAGAGCGCAAGGTAATGTAAATGCTGCGCAAAAGAAGGCTCGCACGTGGCTCAGCTCGAGGCCACCGAGTCACGTTGTGTGCCTTGGCTAACCTACCCCTCTCTTTGTATTCAGGCTGACAGAGGCATCCTTTTTCTCTTTGTATTTTTTGTGTGCCAATAATCTCGTATTTTTAATTCGCTTTCTTCAATTACATTCAGCTACGCCGTTGAAATGGCCGAACAGCAGTCTGGAGCAGGGTCGGCAGCTCAGAAGAGCGGCAAGCCCAGAAAGCTTGTATTCAAAGTCGTCCTCCTAGGTACACATTCTACAAGACTATATGCGCCGCCTATTGCCTCTATCTGCTACTAACTGCAAGTGTGTCATTGTCATTGTCATTGTCGTTGCGGTGTAGGCGAGTCGGCAGTGGGAAAATCAAGGTACTTTTCTAAACTACGGCATCAATGTATGTGCGCACAGACAGACGTTCCAGCCCCCTGCTAATACACCCACTCTTTTTTAATGCAAGTAGCATTGTGACGCGGTTTACTCGGGACGAGTTTAACCAGTACAAGGAGAGCACAATTGGCGCAGCGTTTCTGACAAAGGAGATAGCCATAGACGCATCAAACACAGTGAACTTGAATATCTGGGACACTGCGGGGCAGGAGCGGTACAAGAGCCTAGCGCCCATGTATTATCGCAACGCCGAGGCGGCGGTGGTAGTTTATGACATTACGCAAGCGGCATCGTTTGAGCGCGCAAAGTCCTGGATCAAAGAGCTGCAGCGGCAAGCTGAGCCCAATATTATCATTGCGCTGGCTGGGAATAAGACGGACTTGGCCGATCGCCGCACAGTATCGAAAGAGGAGGGCGCGGCTTATGCGGCTACGGCGGGGCTGCTGTTCTTTGAGACCTCGGCTCAGAGCGGCGAGAATGTCGGAGAGCTTTTTGTTAGCCTGGCAAAGAAGATCCCCTGGCCTGCAGAGCCTGTTGCATCTACTGCAGGCGCACAGTCGGTCAACCTCCTGGCAGCGGGCAGAAGTGGAAGCTCGGCAGCACAGAACGATTGCGCGTGCTAGAGCTGCTGCTTAGGCTTTTTCCTCTTCACTTCTCTCTGCGAACTCTCTTTCTTTTTAACTTTTGCTATTGCTGCACTCTCTTTTTGTGGGAAAGCCAGTAGCTGTTGCAAATGAACCCTTTCTTTAGAACCGCTTGTGTAAAGTTCGCAGGTGGAATTTTAAGTGGTTTGTCCGCGTGATGTCACCATCTCCATATGTGCATTTGCTGTGGGAGCAGGGGAACACAGGTGCAACTACAATGCTGGGATTGTGGAGCGTAGAGGGGTGGAACGCAGCTCTTATTCTCTCACCCTCGGAAGCTATTGTTATTTTTTAAATATGCTAAGACGCAGTGTACAGACACAGCCATTACTGCTACTGGCGCGGCGCTCCTTGCTGAGAGGGGCTCCTCTGTTTGGACTAGCACAGGTACTGCGCCAACGAAGAGAAGGCGGGGCTGCGATGACGACGCAAGCAGAGCCAGAGGCTGCAAGTGGGCGAGAGGGGCAGCGTGGATTCGCACGCACGCTGGCGTACTGGGCACTTGGCATGGGCACGGTATCCACAATGCTCTACTACATGGGCAAAGACGAGATAGAAGCGCTTGATAAGGAGCCGCCGCGGGGGCTCACGCTTGTGCCCAACACAATATTCAAGGGCCATCCGATAGTCCAAACGCCGCACACGGAGGGACGCGAGCGGCTGGTGGTGCTGGGGTCTGGGTGGGGTGCAGTGTCGACGCTCAAGGCACTGGAGTGCGACGCATACGACGTGATGGTGGTGTCTCCCGACAACTACTTTATCTTTACGCCGCTGCTGCCTAGCGTCACTGTGGGCACGGTGGAGTTCCGGTCGGTGCTGGAGGCCATTCGGCGGATCATCAAGCGCACGCGGGGGTCGTACATTGAGGCAGCGGCTGTTGACATTGACTTGGACCGCAAGATGGTGCTGGTCAGTCAGGCTGGCGAGGAAATGGCATGGGTGCCGTATGACCGGCTGGTGGTTAGTGTGGGCGCGCAGAGCATCACACATGGGGCTACGGGGCTGGAGTTCTGCCACAAGCTCAAGACCATCAATGACGCGCGCAGTATCAGGCAGCACATCATGGCCAATTTCGAAAAGGCGGCGAGGCCGACGACGCCGCTGGAGGAGAAGCAGCGGCTGCTGACCTTTGTCGTGTGCGGTGGCGGGCCTACGGGCTGTGAGTTTGCGGCAGAGCTGTATGATTTTCTGGCGGAGGACCTGAAGCACTACTTTCCCAAGGACGTGCAAGAGATGGCTCGGGTTGTTATCGTGCAGTCACAGGACCATATTCTCAATATGATGGACTCTGTCATCTCCGAGTTTGCTGAGCGAGAGTTTGCCAGGCACAATATGACGGTTATCACCAACTCGCGGGTGCAGAGCATTGGCGAGGCTACGCTCAAGTACTCAACCAAGCACCCGGATGGGTCGGTGACTCAGCATGAGATTCCGCAGGGGTTTGTGCTGTGGTCAACCGGCCTGTCGCTAGCGCCGTTCACTAAGCTGCTGTGCGAGAGGCTGTCCGAAGCGCAGAAGAACCGGCATGCCATCACGGTGGACGAGCACTTGCGAGTCAAGGGCGTTGCTGATGGGTCGGTGTATGCCCTAGGCGACTGCGCGACAGTGGAGTACCCGCACCTTTTGGGCAGCATTACGGAGCTGTTTGACTCTGCGCACCACGCAGGGAGCACCGAGATTACACGGGCAGAATTCCGCGTGTTCGTCAAGGAGGCTGCTGCCAAGTACCCTAGCGCTGCCAACCATCTGTTTACGCTGGAGCGCGGCTTTGACATCTTTGATACGAACGGTAATGGGCGCATTTCCATTGACGAGTTTGAGCATATGCTCGAGTACGTTGATAGCAAGCTGACGGCGCTGCCGGCCCTTGCCCAGGTGGCCAGCCAGGAGGGAGTGTACTTGGGCCATGGGCTGAGTCGCTTGGCGGCAATTTACGCGGGCGATGAGGATGCTCGTCTGAGAGCAGAGGCATCGCCGGAGGCTCGTCGCGACATTGAGGCTCGTGCTATTGCGCCGTTCATGTACCACCACCGTGGCACTCTGGCCTATTTGGGCCGTGCTGCTGCGGCTGACTTTGGAGATGGAAGGGCGCTTTGGGGCAGCAACCTGGCTGCCAAGTACCTCTGGCGCAGCGTGTACTGGAGCCAGCAGGTGTCGCTCCGCACGCGGCTCTTGCTGGCCATGGATTGGCTCAAGGAACTTTTGTTTGGTCGTGACATTTCAAAGTTCTGACCAGCCAAGACGATCTGTTACAATTTTTTACTTGTGGCTTTTTAAAGCTTCTGCTTCTCTGCTTGCATATTTTTATAGCAATTTTTTTCTTTTCTTGCATTGGTGCAATCATGTCCAGTGTTGCCGGTCACATTGCACGCGGCAGGAGACGCGGCCGACCACCGGGCTCTCGATCGGCTGCCCGACCCAACAGCACACAGGCCCTGGCACCAGGCAAGCGCAAGCGAGCCAGCCCGCCACCCGAGCCTAGTAGCTCCGACAGCGACAAGGATGGTAGCACCAGTCCAACACCCAGATCATCCAGCTCCACGGCTGGTACACGTGGCGGACGCAGCAGAGGACGAGGGCCGGGGCGGCCGCCACGAAGACCGGTTTTAGGCAGGGACCAACAGTCTGTAATGCCCACTAGCGTGCCCACTCCACCGGCTCCAATGGTTAGCCCAATGCTCTTTGTTGAACGGGCCCGGCTTGGTGGAGGGGCCCCGGACAGCCGGGAACTCGCAGAGTACCTGCGGTCGTTTGTCACGCTGCCTGACGACACGGTTTTGTCTAGTCTGCCTCAATTGCGTGCTGCTACGGCGGCTGAGCGCAGGCCGGGGGCCATGACTAAGCCTGAGCAGATAAAGTCAAAGAGAGATCTGCTGGCAGAGAAGCGAGAGAGGGAAGCCACGATGCGCAGCAGGCTTGCTGAGTGGGTGTCCTCCATGGCACGCACCATGGTTCGCGTATCGGAGCTGCGGCGCCTCGGCATGCTGCGCGACTCGGGCGATCCCCGGGCCTTTGACGACGATGAGCGGGGCCCCGCCTTTGATCCACACTCGAGCGGCGGGCTGGGACCCGTCTTGCTGAAGATGCCTCCGCTGTTGCCGCCAGCACTTCCCGAGCCTGCTCCCAAGGCACGCGAGCCGCCGCGTCCCAAGACGGCCTGGGACCAGCTGTTGGTGGATGTGGCTGATCGGCATAAGGAGATGTCAGCCAATTTGCGGCGACGCCGGGCCTTGCTGCGCAAGTGCAGTCGCCAGATCGAGCGCGAGGACGAGGAGAAGAAGGCCCGGCTGGGCATTTTCAAGCGGCCCGAGATGGCTGAGCGGGCTGAGCGCGAGCACCAGCGTCGCTTGGCAAAGTGGACCGCGCAGCAGGTGCTTAAGAAATGGTCATATATTGAGGGCATTATGGACGAGCAGCGGCAGATCGAGGAGGACGAGATGCGGTCGAAGCAGGACAAGCGCGTGCTTTTTGATATGCTCCACCGATCTACGCAGCTGCTGGAGGGCCAGCGCATAGAGCGCTGCTCGTCCTCGGATGATGGATCTGAAGAGCAGGCGCCAAGCGAGCCGGCTTCTGTATCTGATAGCGAATCGAACTCTGACGAACCGCTGCCCAGGCGGTCTGGGAGGAAGGCTGCGCGACTGGGCGAGCCTCATGATAGCGCACTGTCTATGGAGTCTATACGAGAATCTTTGCCCAGCAGTGACGATGAAGATGCTGCGGTTCCCCCCGAGCAGAGCGATGTCGAGTTTACTAGCGAGTCGTCCGCCAACGATGGCAGCGACGATGAGATGAATGATCTGGCTCGCGATCAGGACGTTCCGGTAGAGTCGCTACTAAGCCAATACATTGAGATGCAGCAGCAACAGCAACAGTCTAGCCAGGCGTCGTCTGACAGCGAGAGCGAGGTATCTGAGGACGTAGACATGTCGGATGCTGAGAGTGGGTCGGATCTGGGGATTGAAGAGCTGGCGGCTAATACGCCTCAGCACTCGGTGGAGCAGCCGTTTCTCTTGCGCGGCGACTTGCGCGAGTACCAGCGCCAGGGCTTGGATTGGCTGGCGTCGCTGCATCAACACCAGATCAACGGGATTTTGGCTGATGAGATGGGACTGGGAAAGACCATCCAGACCATTGCTCTGCTAGCGCACTTGGCGTGTCACAGAGGTATCTGGGGCCCGCATTTGGTCATTGTGCCCACGTCGGTGCTGCTCAACTGGGAGCAAGAGTTCCACCGCTGGCTTCCTGGCTTCAAGGTGCTCACGTACTATGGCAGTCGGGCCGAGCGCAAGCAGAAGCGCAAGGGCTGGAGCAAGTCCAACGCGCTCCACGTGTGTGTGACATCCTACCAGCTGGCTATCCAGGATGCAATGGTGTTTAGACGTAAGCCATGGTACTATATGATCCTTGATGAGGCGCAGGCCATCAAAAACTTCCGCAGCCAGCGCTGGCAGACCTTGCTCGGCGTTAAGTCGGCGTGTCGGCTGCTGCTGACTGGAACGCCGCTGCAGAACAGTCTCATTGAGCTGTGGTCGCTGATGTACTTTCTTATGCCGCAGGAGTTTGGCGCTGGCGAGGGCGACGAGAGCGAGGCCCTGGGCTTTGCTGGGCTGGATCGATTCCGCGAGTGGTTCTCGCAGCCGCTGGAGAAGCTGCTGGCTGTTCGGCCTGATATCGCTGCTCCTGTGGGGCGTGGGACTAGCGAAAAGGTGGCTTTCAACACTACGTCGTTTTTGCAGGGCAGCGGAGAGGCAGAGGGGTCGTCAATGGCACTGAGCACGCAGGCAGAGGCGCAGCAGGCCGTGCAAAAGTTGCATACGGTTCTTAGACCGCATATTTTGCGCCGACTCAAGCAGGATGTCGAGACACAGCTTCCCGACAAGACTGAGCATGTCGTGTATTGCCACCTGTCGAAGCGCCAGCGGCTCCTGTACGATGACTTTATGTCGCGCTCGCAGACCCGCGAAACACTGCAGGCGGGTACATATCTGGGCGTCATGGGCTGTTTGATGCAGCTGCGCAAGGTGTGCAACCACCCGGATCTCTTCGAGACTCGCCCTATTGTCACTAGCTGGGTCATGTCGGGCGCTCCTATCGCTGCGTACCGACGCACTGAGGACTTGATTCGCCATATGTTGGTCGGAGGAGAGCCTTTGGGTCAGTCCTTGATGCCCTGGCAGGGCCGCGCTGGCGAGACTGCCTGGCGACTGCGTGGACTGGTCATTACTGGTAGCGAGTTGCAAAGTGACGCCACTGCTTGGGAGAGCGCTAGGCGGTTGGGCGCTACGCCAGCATTGCTGCTTCGCGGGCTGGAGCGAGCGCGCGAAGCATTGGATCCACTTCTCGCGAGCGGTGTAGATTTAGATGAACTGAAGCTGCGCCCGTATGCCTCTCGCTACCGCAGCGTGCGTGGATTCACCGACTTTCAGCGGCATGCCTCCGATCTAAGGAGCGGCGATGCTTGGGTTCGCCTGGCTGCTCAAAACTCCTGCCGCATCCAGGGTTTTGCATTCAAACCTGTGTATGGATCGGGTCTGCTTCAGGCCGTTAGCGTGGCGCGTGGCACAAGAGACCGGCTTGGCGATGCAGCAAGTGGCCTGGTGCTGAATGGGCGGGAGCGTCTCGAGAAATACCAAGACACGATTGGTAACTATGTGTTTGCGACGCCGCCTGTGCTGGTGGCTAACACGGCGACTGATCGCGAGTCAGTGCTGCCATACTTGCGCATAGGTGATGCTGGCGATGTGATGGTTAAGGAGCTGGCGCCGAATATTTTGCACTTGCGGCGACGCGTTGCTCGGCACACGCTGCCTATCCGCCCGCTTGAGCAGCGACTGCAGATCGCGTTCCCGGAGCCCTTCCTACTGCAGTACGACTGTGGTAAGCTGCAAGCGCTGGACCGGCTGCTGGGCCGGCTTGTGCGCGAGGGGCACCGCGCATTGGTGTTTACGCAGATGACCAAGGTGCTGGATATTTTGGAGAAGTGGCTCAACCTCCATGGATACCGGTACTTGCGCTTGGACGGGGCGACCAAGGTTGAGCAGCGGTGGCGACTGACTGAGCGATTTAACCATGACCCCAAGTGGACTGTGTTTATTTCGTCGACGAGAGCTGGCGGATTGGGCATCAATCTGACGGGTGCTGACACTGTGATATTTTATGACAGCGACTGGAACCACGCTATGGACGCCCAGTGCCAGGACCGGTGCCATCGTATTGGCCAGCAGCGTGAAGTCCATATCTACCGGCTGATTAGCGATAGGACTGTTGAGGAGGCCATTTGGAGGAAACAGTGCCAGAAGCGGTGGCTCAACCAGGTCGTCATCCAGGAGGGCCGATTTGATCCTAATGCCGCGGATGTGAGTAGTCGCACTGGAGCTGCTGGGGATGTGCCGCCTGGCGACTCTGGTACAGCGGCCCTAGATGTGGGCGACTGGTATGATCTTGCTAGTGCTGTGCTCAATCAGTCTGCCGCGACGGGCAACACTGCTGCTGCTGCTGCTGCTGCTGCTGGGATTAGCCGCCCACAAGCTATCTCTGAGCGCGAGGCTGCACGGATGCTGGGCGCTGCTGAGGACGAGGTCGATGCTGTGGCCCTCAAGGTGGCTATCACTGAGGTCGCCCAGGCTGATGCTTTGGACTTGGGCGATGAGCCTAGCAGTACGACAACAGAGGTGGTTGGTGGCGACACTCGGGAGGGATCTGGGGCTGCCGATGCTGGTGGCCAAGAGGACGCTGGCCAAGAGCCTGACGAGCACAATGACGATGGGATCGGCCATATTGACGACTATATGTTTCGGTTCCTGTCTGATGACTACTTTTAGCATCTGTTTGACACTTTTTTTTACCTCGCTTGTACATAATCAGAGTGGGAGCATCCCTACTTTTGCGATTTATCGTGGCACGTGCCACTCTGTTGCTCTTTTCTTCACGGCCTCTAATTTATCAATTTTTGCTCCCTTTGTCTCTTCCTCCTACTCCCTCTAATTCTCTTACTGGACACTCGGGTTGAATGGCAATGGACCAGTCTAAATCGGCTGCAGAGACCTGGAATTTCGGAACAGAGTCCACCACTGTCAATGTCCTAGACATTGGAAGCGAGCACACCGTGTCGTTTGCACCACTAATTGCCAGCAGCAGTGGCAGCAAGCGCAGAGGCGGGTCGGTGACCGAGCATGAGCATTGCGAGGTCAAAGCCAGCGAGCTCATTCAAGGCTCCAAACGCCACCGCATGGAATCTATTGAGCTGCAGATCGCACAGACTGCCGCCGCTGACGACGGCTGTGAGTGCAGCGACGAGGATCTTAATATCGATGGCAGCTATGCGCCGTCGCCTCTGGCTGGCGTTGATGTGGATGCCGGGGACATGGCATATCGTCGCTATTCGTGCGAGGAGATAGAGATCGTCCGCAGCGAGGCCTATGCGTTGGGCTTTGGCGCGTTCTTGCAAAAGTACATTATTGATATGGGCGTGTCGGTGCGCTCTTTGCTGGAGGTGTTTACTTCGCAGTCGGTGCAGGGGCTTGGTATCTCTGACTCGCAGTCGATGCAGCTTCTGAAGTATCACCTGGCTCGCTTTTATCGCAATAGGCCCAAGCTCCCCGGCATCAACACGGTTGATGACGTTGTTAGGCTGCTGAGGGAGTCGAAGCGTATCATGGTGCTGACTGGCGCGGGGGTCAGCGTGTCGTGTGGCATTCCGGACTTTAGATCGCCAACGGGCATTTACACTCGTCTGAACGATGAGTTTGGCTTGGATGACCCGCAGCAAATGTTTGATATTGAGTACTTTCGCGATACTCCTGAGCTGTTTTACTCCTTTGCGAAGGAGCTCTACCCCTACAACTTTAGCCCGGCACCGTCGCACGCTTTCATCAAGCTGCTGGAAGATAAGGAGAAGCTGCTAAGGAACTATACACAAAATATCGATACCCTGGAGCATGTCCAGGGTATTAAAAACGTACTGAACTGCCATGGGTCGTTTGCCACGGCTACCTGTATAAAATGTGGGTACCAGTGCGATGGCAAGGACTTGGAGGACGACATCATGGCTATGCGTATTGCTTATTGTCCGGTTTGCAAGGATGGGCCTCGAGAGCCGCCTGCTGCTGTTGTTGATGCTGCTGCTTCTCGAAGTGGGACTATAGAGCACAGCAGCAATGGCGAAAATCATGTATACAATCCGGACGACAGCGAAGATGACGACGACGACGCTGACTACGGGACCATCCAAGGCATCATGAAGCCTGACATTACGTTCTTTGGCGAGAAGCTGCCCGACAAGTTTGACGAGGCGTTGCTACTGGACAGAGAAAAGGTCGACTTGCTGCTAGTCATGGGCAGCAGCTTGAAGGTGGCTCCGGTGTCTGATATTATCGGCCACTTGCCGCACACGGTGCCCCAAATTGTCATCAACAAGACGCCCATCGTGCACTTTAACTTTGACGTGCAGCTGCTGGGCGATGCCGATGACATTGTCGCCTACTTGGCCAGCGCGTGCGGCTGGACGCTTTGCCACTCGCGTATTCCTGGCGGTAGCACTGACAGTGCAGAGTATAGGCAGTCTGCGCCGGCTCCCATTCCTGAGCCTGAGCCTATTTTGGTTAGCATTCGCGCTAAGTGCTCGGATGGATCAGGTGGCATGGAGATATGCGAGAAAGCTTACAATGTGCCCGGTCACTGGCACCCGTTTCCTAGCGCCGCTATTACGGGCAAGGACTTGCACTTTGCGAGCGGCGATGCCAAGGTTCGTCTTGCGGTAGACTCGAGTGATGAGGAGCATGACAGCGGGAGCGATATTAGCGAGGATGAAGACGACGACGATGGCCACTCTGGCACAGGCTTAGACGATGAGGACGTGGGTGAAAGTGAAGGCGAAAATGGGAGCAACGACAGTGTTGGCAGCGAAAAATTGACGAGAGACATTGGCAAGGCGACTGTCTAGCTTCTTTTGGTAGTTTTTTGTGTGCTCATATTTCCTCTCTGTCTTTCCTCGTTGGCAAAGTCTTGGTTTCATTATTAAAAAGGCTGCTGTTGGCGACCATTTTGAAAAGAAAACGGATGGTGCATGTCAGCTTTTTCGGATGCTGCGGATGCTAGGCAAGATGTTGCCTTTTGAGCAAGGAAAAATGTGGAGACCTTGTCGTTGGTCGCACCATGGTTTTTCAGGGGTTTGGTAGAATTTGCAAGGCAAAGTTCTAGGATTTTGCCAGGTTAATAAAATTTTATACAAGAAAGTAGTTTGGCACCATTGTAGGCGCAGTTGCAAATGGCTTGGGAAAGCCCACCACTCTTGCAACATAGCAGCCACTGTTTATTTTATCTAATATATTGTGTTTCAAGTGTTTTATAAAGATAAAAGGGAGCACCAACAAAAAGGTTCTAGACAATGGCAGGCTATTTGCGTTACGTTAGATATGACCTCTTTTTTTGAATATACTTGCTGCGAGAGCCAGCCATTGACGCGTGGTCTTGCTAATATTTGCACAATAGGTGCTAGAAATAGGCGTGGGCACCAATCAGTGATAATCCAGTGATCTGATCAAGCACTGAAGTTCTGATTAGAGGAAGCAGACAGGCACTTGCAGCCAAGCGTGACGAGAGACCAGCGCCGCATCCATCCTCTGGTTTCATCAATCTCCAATTTTATATACATAAACGTGAGACATATAAAAAATGGTATGTCACGGACGAATCCATTATTCACAAAAAAGCGACCGAATCCATCGCTAAGCGCGCGCTTGTTTGAGACGGATACGCGATAGATTCGCTAAAAAAAATTGGAGGTCGCTTTTTTTTCTTTAGTGGGTTGTGGACGGCATTTTGAATTTGAATTTTCAAAGTTCAGATTGTGAGAGCCACAGGTGGTCGAATGCGTTTGCGCTTTTGCAAAGCTCTTTTGCGGACCGCCCAATGCTATTGCTTGAGTTTTTTTTTGGCGCACGGAGGCGGGTTTATGGCGATGTGTTGCCAATTCAGTGCAGAGCAATTTGGACTAACAAAGACCGCTTTTTCGATTTCAAATCTCCCACTGTTTTCTGTATAGGCTGACGCTTCCTCTGTTACCATCAGAACTCGCAAGTTCATGACCAACCGCCTGCTCCAGCGCAAGCAGATGGTGCTGGATGTCATCCACCCTGGCCTTGCCAATCTCAGCAAGGACGACGTGCGCGAGAAGATCGCCAAGATGTTCAAGGCTGATAAGGAGACCGTGTTCCCCTTCGGGTTCCGTACTCAGTTCGGTGGAGGCAGGTCGACTGGCTTTGTCCTGGTGTACGATACCCTGGAGTCGGCCAAGAAGTTTGAGCCCAAGTTCCGCCTTGTCCGCCAGGGCTTTGGCGCCCACGGCACTACCTCGCGCAAGCAGCGCAAGGAGCGCAAGAACCGCCTGAAGAAGCTCCGCGGTACCGAGAAGGTCAAGGGAAAGAAGCCCAAGAAGGAGTAATTGCTAAAAAGGCTTGTAGTAGTTTGTTTTTGGGCTCCCCCTTTCATGGTATCCAAAATGTACACCTTTTGCTTGGAACACGAGCTGCGTCACACTCATTATTGCGAATGTTTCATTGTTTGCGCTTATGAACCGAATCTTAAGCATTTCACTCTGTGGCCTTTGCTGTCTTGCTAGTCTTGTGCTTCTGTTGGTGGCGGTAGGCCAGGATGCGCACACCGACTTCGCTGCGAAGCACTCTGTGCAGGTCAGGGCGGTATCCACAGGCGAAGAGCAGCTCAAGGAACACAAAGAATGGGGCCATGACCAGAGCCTGCACCAGGTTATCCAGCAGCGCAGGAGCGCGCTTCTCGAAAACGCCATGCCCGACGAACTGGGCAATCCAGGCAAAGACAAACACGCCGAGCACGACCTGAATGCCGTTCGGCGCTTCTAGCACAACCTGCTGGCTGGTGACTAGGAACGTGTAGATGATTGGCACGGTTAGTAGGCCGGCCAGCGGCTCCAGGATCACGTAAAAGGCAATAAAGCCCAACATGGCCAAGGCTGTTGCGTTTGCGAGCGGCGTAGGACCCGGAAGCCCGGACAGCAGTGCGCTGATGGGTGCCGGGTATGTGAAAAGCTCGTGGGGCGTGAGCCAGGTCACTAGGCCCAGGGTACACCACATAATGGTGGGTACGAACAGCATGTGGATGGCGACGTTGACCTTGTTGGCGTGATACTCGCCGTACTTTGGATACTCTGTCCTGAGGTCAAACATATCTTGGTGTGTAATAAAGCAGTATAGCTGGGGGTAGAGATTAAGCCGAGATAGGAAAAGGCAAAAAAGACGGAAATAAAGCAAGGCCAGCCAGAGGGCAAATCCACGTGGCATCAATGCGTCAATATGCACCTAGCACAAGGCCTAGATCTAAAGCACAGCCAGGGTACCTAGCACAACAATAGCGCCAGCCACTAGCGAGGCAGCCAGGCGCACAGCAGCCGAGTCCTTGCTATGGGAGGACGAGCCATCATTGACAACTTCGGACTTTGCCACATCATAGATGAGATCATGCGTGCGGCTCTGCTCAACATCCAAGTAATCCGAGTCCGACGGGTTGGCCGACTGGAAGTCAATGAGCTGGCAAGATCCGGCCGGGTTCTTGCGCGGAGCATACATGTCCGTGCAGTCGCTAGCAGTAACGACAGTGACAGGATCCGATTTCGCCAGGTTGCGGAACCAAATGTGCTTATACCCGTCCTTGACAAACTTGGGGTGAGCCACGCCAATGAGATCCTGGAGCAAGGCGTCAGCAAAGGCCACAGGCGCCTCAAACCAGCCCAAGCCGCCCGAGGTGCTCTGAACACGGTCAGGACGGAAGACGCGGCCAGTGGCGAGCCACGAGTAGTTGGCCTGCTTGGGGTCAGCGATACCGTAGTTCTTGAGCAGCGTGGAGTAATTGTAGGACACAAAGGACTCATCAATGACAATGTCCACATCTCTCAGAGCACGAAGGAACGACTGCGACGTGCTAAACATCGTCGACTGCTTTCCCGTCGTGTTCAGCATGCGGGCACCAGCATCGCGCACAATGTCGTATTTGTAGCTGGCAAAGGATACCTGCCAGTACGCCGTGTTGTTATTGAATTGCGTAGGGCCGGCATACGAGGTCCACGCAATAACCGGGCGAATGTCGTCGTACTCCTTCTCGGCCTTGGCAGCAAAGCACTGGTAGTTGGAGTCAATCGAGTCAAAGAGCTTGTTGGCGCGCTCCTCGGCGTTGAAAAAGGCGCCAAAAAACTTGATCCACTCGGAGCGACCCAAAGCGCTACTCTCCAAATACTCCGTCGAATACACCGTGTTAGTGATGTTGGCGTCCTGGCCTCCAGGCATGTTAAAGACCACGTCATTCTTCTGCTCCTGGTGGTCGGTATCGGTTGAATTGCTGTCATTGAATGGCTCAATCACGTCCTTCAGCAGCTCCTGCAGGCAGGCCGACACGAGGCTGGGAGCCGTGCCCAAGTTCTTGACAGTGTTTTGCACCCCCAGGGCCTCCAAGAATATAGCCGCAGTGGTAGCCCAAGCAGCAGAGCTCTTGACGGGAACGGGGATAAAGGCCGACACGTTCTTGACCGTTGGCTTCGTCGAGCCGCACTGATAGAGAACATATGTGTTGTTGGTCGACCGGTTCTCCAGGACTTTGTACGTGTTGTGATAGATAATCGAGAACCCAGTCGCGTACTTGACCTTTGACTTTGTTGGGTACAGGTCGGTGGTGGCATTCTCAGTGGAGGACACGCACTGTGTGCTCTGCAAGCCGGCGGTAGACACAGTAGCGTTGGTGGCAGCCATGGCACCTGCATTCAGCAGGGCAAGGAGCCCAGCTAGGGATGTCGAATGCCAGAGCTTCATTATAGAGAAAAAGAGAACAGTAAAGAGGCAGCTGGTCAACCCGGGGCAGCATAAGAAGTGGTGCTTTTATGTCGCTGAAAATTTTCCTGGTGCGAGATAAGACGGCACCTGGGGGGGGGAAATTTGTGCTTGGGATTGGCGTGAAGTTGCACAAGGTAACACACCACCCACATAGTCTGTGCATAGCTGTGCTGTGCGTTGCATTGCCTCACAATTTGGGAAATCAAAGAAAGATGGTGCTGAATATGCTATTGAAAAGAGGGGGACTAGAAGCCGCGGCGCAAAGGCGTGCTGCCAAAGGGCGAGGCAGGAGGGACGCTGCCAGAAGGGCCACCACGACCAAACAACGACGAGCTCAGGGGCTTGCGAGCACTAGCCATCGGGGTACCAAAGGACGAAGTAACAGGAGGAGACAGCTCGGTACCAAAGGCGCCCGGAATGGTAAGACGGGGGTTATCGCGGCGAGCATCCACATAGTCCGGGGCGTAGGGGTCATCGGCAGGAGCACCACCGCCATAGGTGTCAGCAATTGCAGTCTGCGCAGCATTGACGTCCTGGAGCACATGCTGCGCATTCTTGATGCGGCCCTGGAGTGCATCGGTCTTTGAACCAATCCACTCAAGCGACGTCAAGTGGTCATTAAGAATCTGAACGATCTGAGTTAGCGGATCAGCGGCAGCAGCGTCGTTAGCCGCAGTGCTAGCGCTGGTGATGTTGTTGACTTCGGCAACGAGCGTGGTCAAGCGGCTCGTCAGTTCGTCCAGCTGCATGTTGAGGTTCTCGGCCGACGAGTAGACCTTATCACGCTCCTCATCCGACGACATAGCCGCACCCCTGCCACCGGCCGGGCGAGGGGTAGTCTTGCGCACAATGCTCTGTACGCGGCCCTCGTAGTCATCCAACAGGCTCTGCAGCGCATTCTGCTGGCCCTCCATGTGCTCCAGGCTCTTGTCAAGCGCTGCCTGCTCAGCCTCAACAGACATTGTGGCATCGTACAGCTCAGTGATGCGCTTGCCCTGCTGCACCAGCGCCCGGTCCCAGTAACTGACAGTGCTCGCCTGCGTGTGGAATGCGCGCGTCTGTTCCGCCAGCTCCGACGTCCACATCTGCGCAATCTCATCCATCGTCTTGCCACGCAGCGCAGCGTTGGCCAATTCGGTGGCATTTTCGACCTTGTCAGCAGTCTTGGCAGCACCAGCAGCACCAGCAGCACCGGCAGATGCAGGGGCAGGGGCAGCGGCTGTAGGTGCAGTTGCCGAGCTAGTGGATCCCAGGCCAAGTAGGCCGAGCGATGGCGTCGAAGTGCCAGTCATTTTGCCATCGCTGGAACCCGCACCGCTGACGACAGGCGCAGTGGACAGCTTGAACCCGCCAAAGCCTGTGCCAGCAGTGGGGTTAGCAGCAGCTGGCGCATCTGATTTGAGCCCAAATGTCGTGGCTTTGCCGTCAGTCGCCGCAGAGCTTGCTGGCGCCGCAGCAGCTGTGGTGGTGGCCGAGGACAAGCTAGGCGCGCCAAACTGGAATCCGCTGCCGCCAAAGAGTGGTTTAGCAGCCGGAGTCTCTGCCGGCTTAGTAGCGCCGCCCAAGTTAAGGCCAAACCCACCAAAGGATGGTGCAGCTGGCGCCGCAGCCGAAGTAGCCGGTGCGGCAGATGAAGCTGGTTCGGTGGCAGTAGTAGCACTAGAGGCTCCAAAAATGGACGTACTCGCTGCTGGCTTGGCACCAAATAGTCCGCCGGCAGCAGCAGAGGAAGAGCTGGCGCCGAAAATCGAAGGGGCGGGAGTGGGGGTAGCCGACGAGGCAGCTGGCAAGCTTCCAAAGCTAAATGGAACCGAGGACTTTGCTGCCTCGGGCTTGCTGGCAGCAGCGGCAGCAGCAGAGCCAAAGATGTTGCTGGACGCAGCAGCAGAGCCAAAAATGTTACTAGACGCAGCAGCAGGCTTTGCTTCCTCGCCAGGTGCCGCGCTCTTTGCTCCAAACAAGTTGCCGCTGCCACCGCCGCTACCAAAGCCGCCAAATCCACCGCCGGAATTGCCGCTCCCGGATCCCTGGCCGCCAGGTCCTATTGAAAACCCACTGCCGCCAAACATTTGATGTTCTGGAGAATGTCAATTGAGGCAGAAAATAAACCAAAAAAACGAAAAGTAAATAGAGGAATTTGGCAGCCTCGGCACGCTCGCGTTGACAAAATATATGCTCGGATCAGCTAATCAGATCCATGGCCCCTGATCGGCTCAAAGGCATAGCTGACCATCCACACGCAGTAGCTCAGACACAGGATGGAGCCCTTAAAGTAGTTGGCCTTGCCCTCGATGAGCATGTACGTAAGCAGAAAGACGCAGAACAGGATGGCGGTCAGGTCCCACTGCGGGAACAGCAGCGCGAACACATATGCGCTGGGATCCGTTGGCAGGTGGCCCTCCACAGGCCCTCCGGCCACCCACCTGGTTATCGCGCTGCGCAGGGCGCCCACGACAGGAGGGTTGCGGACAAAGTCTGGAACGCCGTAAAAGGCGCTGAAGAAGACCAGTATGGGGATCTGCAGCAGGGCGACTTGAACGGTGTAGGCGTTGGAGATCTCGATAGACAGGGCAATGTTGTTCTGGATGGCAAAGGCAATGGCGTTCATGAACTCTGTGACGTTGGGCACCAGCGCAAACAGCGTCAAGCCAATGTACTTTTCCCTGATGCCCAGCCCCTGGATCACCACATCCACCGTGTCGACTAGCACTTCAGCGATCAAGGAAAACACCACCGTGCACCCACATAAAATAAAGGCCGACTTGGCCTTGCTCCAGTTGGGCGCATCGTGCCCCCCGCCATGGCCCCCGCCGTCAGCAACGCCGTCAGCAACACCCTCCAGCAGGGCCAGGTCGGGCAGTTGGTCGTCGGGGTCCGCTGCAAGCACCCGCGGCAGCTGCGACAGACGCGGCACATTGGGCAGCGACGACGGTGTGCCAGCAGCTCCATGCCCGCTGGCCATGCGGCCCATGCGAGGCGGCACCCGATGTGGGGTGGCAGAAGCCGGAGCCGGAGCCGGAGCCGGAGCCGGAGCCGGAGCCGGAGCCGATAGCGACGCTTGCATGCTCCCGCACTCGTCGGCCACATCAATCAGGTGCGCCTCTCGTACGCGGGGCTCCTCTGCTCCGGCTGCGGCCTGCTGCGGCGCAGCAAACCCGCCATGGCCCAGCTCGGGGTTCGCAGTCGTTTGATGGGCACGCTGGCGCCTGAAGAGCTCAAGCACGTGTCTGATGATGGGGTTGGTCGTGGAGCCACTCGAGTAGATGTGCTTGACGTGCGTTTTCAACGAGAACCACAGCGCAATCAGATACGCCAGCGGCAGGATCGCCGTGCAAAAGAACATGAACGGCTTGACAGTCTCATGGTAGAACGGGTCGTCGAGAAAGTTCACGTTGGTCTGCCTGCACTTGTGGACTGCGCCACGGTGGTGGCCGGCGGTAGTTTCGTTCTGGCACTCAAACTCGGGAACCGCAAACGTGTGGTAGAAGAGTGTCGGTGCAAATGCTCCGATAATCGACATGATAACCAGCGTGGCCGTCACTTCGGCGCTCTTTGCGTTGAACCTTTGAACCTTGTGCTTGATGCCACCAGCGATCATGCTCGTGCCTGGCATCAGCATCAGCCCGGCCAGCAGCGAGCCGATCAGCGCGCCCTCCACAAGCCGCGCCTTGCCCTGCGTGAGCGCGATCGAGTACAGGATCACCTCAACTATCGACCCAAAAGTGGCGTTAATGACGGCGCCCATGCCCAACGACGACTGAGCGCTGATCGAGCTAACTGCCTGTCCGATAAAGTAAGCGAGTGGAATCGTCGACACCAGACACAGTGGGAAGAGCACGCCGGGCTGCACCAGGAAGTGCCGGTGGTTGGTCAGCGGCGCAATGACAAACGCCGCCACCAACACAAACACTGCCACCGACAGCATATTGTAGAACAGGATGTTGACGCCGTCCACCGTATACTTGTAGTAATACCATCCCATTGCCTCGTTAGTGCACAGCAGGACGGTCGGTGCTGGCTGCTCTACAGCGTTATCAGAGTCGGGAGCGCCGGCATCAGCCCCCGCTACAGCCCTTGGCACTGCGGACTCATCGTCGTTGGCTAGCGGCTGGGGCACCTTGACTGTTGGGAGGTCGCCAGAGCCAAAGTGCAATGACAGTGGGTCGCGCCACAAGTACCTCGCAAGCGTATGTGTGAGCTTGCCCATCGGGATTGAGAAAACCGCAAACCACGAGAGCGCCGACACTGCGATAAGAATGGGGTTGAGCATTGCCACCAGCAGCACATAATACACCACGCGTCCAAGCGCTGTCTTGCGACGGAACTGGGCATGGCGAGCTGCTGCACAGGGCCCAGCCGCCGCTGCATCCAAGGTCGCCGAGCTGTACTGCCTTCCCAAGAGCGGCGCATCTTCCTCTTCATTCTCCTCTGCAGCGTGGGTGCCGACTCCAGCCTCTAGCGCTTGCGCCCCATCCGCCAGGTCTGCCGCTGACAATGAGCAGCGGTTTAGACTGTGCGCGTTGTCCTTAATGCGCTCAACGTAGCGGCCAAAGGGCCACAGCAGATACCAGCCGAGCCCACCGGCGACTCGCGCATAGTGCTGACCGCCAAACGGAATCACATACAGCACTGCCGCAATAGCGAGGCATACCAGTAGCAGCCACCACCCCACCAGCAGCATCCAAGCAATATTGCCTGGCTTTAGAAAGAGCTTGGCTGACTGCAGAGGTCGGGCATGCAAGGCTAAAAATGCTGCACGTGTTACCGACCGTGACTTTTTGTACAGCGCCGGCTTCCAAATAGGCAGGCCAAACGGGTGGCGTGTGTTGAGTGCCTCTTGTCGTGCTCGCACATTGGGTTCGTCGTCGTCTGCGGGAGGAATGTTGTCTTCGGTGGACTCTGACGACTCGTTAGTTGATGATCTGCGCCAGCCACGCCCTCCCTCAGCCTCGGCCGAGTCCTCAATGTCTCCCACTGCTTCGTCACCCGAGTGCTCAAGCAATGCTGCCGCACCCGAGCGCCGGTGCTCCGTGCTGCGTCGCGAGATTGCAATGTTCTGGACCGACATGCGCCGGCTAATCGACTGCCGCCTGTGCGGCTCTGCAGGCATGTACGAGCGACGGTGGTGCCGGTGCCGGCGACTGCGGCCCCTGTGGTCAGAGCACTCAACCGAGTACTTGCTGGCCGTCGAACACGAGGTTGAGCCGGACTCGCTGTTGCTGCCGTCGGTCACAAAGTCGCTACTCTGATAGTTCTGCCGCCTGCTGCTACTTTCGGCTCGCCTAGTATCATCGGCACTGGGTCTGCGGTGATGGCTGGGAAGAGAAGGATGACCGTGGTGCCGGTGCTGCCGGTGGTGGCGGTGGTGACGGCGTGGCCTGGGCTGGGAACTCTCGTCAGCCGCCGTTTCTCTTGACGGGAGCAGCTCGCTGCTGCCCCTGGATGGCACTGGCGACAGGCTAGTGCGCTGAGGCATTCCAAGGCTTTGTGCTATACGAATTGGGCAAAGGTAATATAGTCGTGCGTGTCGTTTGTGGCAAGGAGTGAAATTACAATTCGGAGGTGATAAAATGGCTGGAAAGAAGGATGCTTAAAGAAGAAAGAGAAGGCTAAAAAAATCTGGCAGGGTGAAAGTATGCATCAAGTCAGCACTATTGCCCATGATGTTTTCGTTTGCTGATGGGAGGCAGTAGTGATGTGACATCAGCGGAGCAGGAATCCCGCACTCCACAGCTCACTCGTAGCGGTCTACTGCGCTTAGCTTGTTTGTGTTGTGGCAGGGGAGAGATTGATCTCACTCCCTCCCCATACAAAAGAGTTTGGCTTTGATGTCATACGCGAACTCGAAATCATCAAAGCGCTACTTGCAGGCGAACTGTTTTGTTTTCTTGTGTGTGCTTCATAGTTGGCGATGCTGTGCATGCCAGCAAGGTATTGTGTGGGATCCGCAACAGCACCAAGCAATAGTGCTGGATCCAGATGGATAATCCCCTGTGCCAAATCGGCTTCCGTGAATGCGTCTTGACTATAGGAGACTAAACGCACGTCGCGCCTTGGTGCTCTTTAGGTTTTGCATCCGGATACTCAGGTGGCTTGAAAAATAATCTGGGCAATTGTAGCCTTGGTGTGGGGCAAGTTCTGACTCTGGTCCTTGTGACATGTCGAATTTGGTCTGCCGCTTGTCTCCCCACTGAATAATACCTGATTGTCTATTGTTTTTCATTTTTCTCCTGCCCCTTTGCGGCCACCGCCACTCGATTATTCGCCAATTTTGTACGTGGTCTTGACATGTTATTTTTTACTATTGCCATTTCTATATCGAGCATTGAGTAAAAAAATACTGGATTGACATGGCAAATATCAGCGTGCGATGCCGCATGTGACAACTCTGCTGCACTTTCTATTTGCATTGTCACCTTTTGTTTATGCATTCATGCTGCTTAAATGAAAAGCAGTGATTGGGCTCCGACTTGCTCGTGTCAATAGCCACAGTGCCCGAGACATTGTCTGCGCATGCGTGAGATAATGACTTAATTGAATTGCTGCTATCGCTAAGGCTACTGCTGCAAAATTTGCATACGCCGACAGTCGGTGCCGGTGTTCTCCCTAAGAGAGAATCATACACCAGTGCTCCAAATAGGTTCACATTAATGTATTGTCTGTTAAGTGACAACCTATTTGGAAAACATAGAGCTGAAACTGGGAGGGAGTGGTCACCGGCTATCTACATACATTTGCCTTGGCCAGCAACCCGCCAGCTGCATAAAGAGAAAGTAATATGTGCAAGGGAGCAGGTAATTTTACTTGACGTGTTGAGATTGCCGAAATCAGGATGCAAGCTTGATATGCCAGATTTGCTGGGAACATTGTATTAAAGCCACCGTTCCCACCCAACTGCAAGAAGATGTCAGCAGACTTTGGCCAATGTAGCAAGCGTGAGACATATTATTAATCATTTGTTAAATCAGGCAGACGATCAAGGCAACCGCAGATGATGCGCCCCTGCTACACACATTGTCACTGCCCTACAATAATGTAGGCATATATTTGGATATGGTAGCAAGAAAGAGGGGCGCAATTAGAAGTGTCATGCGTGTACTTTAGCAGCATGCAGCCTCGCGCTTGTCCGGAGATTTTTCAAGCCAAACAAACGCTGAAAATGTCTAATCCCCGAGTCTTGGGGCGTATATGTGCCAGAGGCATAAAATGTCTAAAAAGGGGTGTGAGAAAGTAGTGCATATGCCCGCTCTCCAATCCAAGAATAGAGCCCTCTGAACAGGATCAGTGAAATATCAGTAACACGATAGGTACGTGGGCGTGAGAGAACATGGCTTGGGCGGCCCAGAAAAAAATGTTCAATATGGAAAGAGAGAAGCAATAAACAGCGGTCGGAGCAAGTCGCAGCATGAAAAATTAAATGGAAAAGATGCAGGAAGTATTACTTGAAAGGCGGGCTTCGTGGTGGAAACAAGCGTGGACGCCATGCCTTTTTTTTGCTCCCGTTCTTCTGCAACTGGAAATGAGCTGCAAGCCGAGACAAGAGCCAGGCAGCCGATTCTCGCAAAAAAAAAAACAACTGCTCCTCGTATTGGCACAATTCCAAGCTGACATATACCCCGTTTTAGCTTGCGCCTGACTCGCGCCTCCAATGTCAAATTTTAGGCCCGCGATAATAAACCCAGAGAGGGTGGCTCCCATTTTTCTTTCTCTTTTGAGCATATCTAGCGACGTTGTGCTAGTGATAGCCATCAGCAATATCTGCACTTTCATCGATTGGCGCTTGCAATGCCACAAAAGCCGTCCCACTCCATTATGAATGTCATGAGCCACTCGCTTGCTTCAAATTATTATCCACGCAGTTGTATGATAACGGGAATTGCTGAGCAATTCAGCTTTTACATAATGCCGTTCTGAAGAGGGGTGTTCATGGATCCATCCAATGACGCATGGGCTAACGCGCACGAGGGGGCTAGCTCCCTCTCGGCGCATTTCTTTTAAAGATGGCTTGTTCTCGCTGTGCGGGATCCAAGCACCAGATGGCCTGTTTGCAGGCCGAGGATCAGCCCCTGGCATCGGGACTGCCTTTGCTGCGGCCACCCGCATGCACGTAGGCACATAATAAAAAGTGATTGCATACTGGCGGGGTCCTGGTTGAAAGAAGAGGCGTCATTTCCTTACTACATGCTAGCAAGAAAGATATCTCAGCTTCGGAGTTTGAAAACAGCCCGCCAGCCACTTTGCGACCAAATCATGCCCCATTCCGCGTAGTTTTCTTTTTCTGGTTCATGTGGATTTATGCGTGAGGAGAGGTTGAAGAGCGGGTGAACATTAGAGAAGCCCTAATTGGCTGTAAAACAGATAGGCGCTGCAGCTCACCCGCACAATTATAAGGGCAAAGTGGGAAGAGGGGGTGCTGGGCCAGGGCAGACCACCCAGGCGGGGGGTCGCTGTGCACCAGGGGGCGTTGTCATAAAAGCAAGCGCCTTTTCGAAGAACAATGTGGCCCTTTTACTCCTTTTGAGCCTTTTTGTGGTAGCGCTCATGTGGTTTTATATCTAACAAAGCAAGGTTCTCTTCTTTTTTAGCTGGGCCGACCGTCCAGGCTAGGCTTGCCGGGCGAAAGAGAGGCGGAGCAAGGCTGGCTTGTCCTTGGTTATTGCGATTTAGGCTCTGTTCTGACAAACACCGGGGGTGGCGACTGTAGCCTACTTGTTCCGAGTCTGCGTTTTGCAGCCCATTATCTTTTTTTGCTCGTCCATTTGCAGCGATGTATGCGCAAGACGCATGCGGCAGAGGTTCCTTGTGATTTTCGTGCTTGTGTATTATACGCTGGCTGCGTCCCTCCCCCCGCCTTGCGCGCATTCAGTTTCATATAATAAGCATCTGATGTGCTTGTTGTCGCCGCCGCCGCCATTCCATTTTACAAGGTTTCTCACTTTCATTGAAGATGAAATAGCCCTCATTTTTGTCTGCGTGTATGCTAAGCGTGAGCTTCTCGGTTATCCTCCGAGTATAAGATAGACAGCCTTACCCACCTTTTCTCCCTTCTCGCTCACAGACTTTTCCCACTCCATACCTTGTCATTGTACCACTTCTATACCCAGCCTCTGTAATATCCTCTATTTTAGCTTGCAATCGTGCTCCAACCAAAGTCCCCTTTTGCTCACTACCAAGACACTGCCCTCGCTCTATTCCTATACACATATATCATCTGTCCTCTTTATTCATTTCATTCTAGCCAGCTTGCGCACTGCTCGTTTTTTTTGCCTCTTTTTACTTTCGCACGCTCCATCAGCCGCTGCGCAGTGCTGCTTTCATAGCTTAAAAAGGCGTGTTGTTTTTTCAATTGCATTATTTACAGCCGCTAGTGACCTTCCCGTTTTGGACGAGTTTTATTTTGCCTCCCGATTTCCCCTTTCCCTGCGTCTCTGATTATTCCTTTAGCAAGCCAGTTTTTTAAAACGAGCGCATACATACATACATAGAGCACGCATAAGCTTCCGCACATACAATGGCCGCTCGTATGTCAATCTCTCAAGCATCCCTGCCCCGTTCTTCGTCGCCAAGCAGGATCACTACTACTGGCAGCAGTGGCGGCATCGGCAACAATGGCACCACCATCTGCACATCCTCCGCCTCTAACAAAACACATTATCTTCGTCTGTCAGACAATGCTTCAAGAGCTCCTGCCATTTATCGACCAGCCATGGCCACCTCGACAAGCGCCAGCGTCGGAAATGAAAAACGCAAGCGGATTGGCGCAAGCAGCTCAGCGACTGCCCCCTTTAGCGGCATGCCCACAGACAGCTACGATGACAATGCCCTGCCGAATGAGGCAGAGATTAACGCGATGGGTGTGGCTGAGCTTCGCCAAGTTGTGCTCAACTTTGTTCGTGTACGCAAGCCGAACTTTTCGCCTGTGCCTGCCGACTCGCCCTCTACTTCCTCGTACCTATCCTCAACTACCACGTTTTCCGCCACAGCCAGCGAGCGCCATGATGATCTGGGAGACTCGGCGGTTCCTACCAACGATGCTATGCTACAAGCCCGAAAGCGGTACCGGAACGACTCGGACGCATCGGATGTGTCGCAGCGAATGGGGATTGACTTGCTGCTCAACGCGTCTACTTTCTCGGATCGCTTCAGCAACAGCAACAGCAATGGCAGGCCTGGCTACCAGCTCTCCATGTCGCCACCTTCATACTCTGAGTGCCGCTCCTCACCACCTGCTATCGGCCCGCTGTCATCGCCTTCTAGACATCGCTCGCCGCCTTTTGACGCTGACGACAGCTACTGGCGCGACTCACACAAACCATTTTCGCTGCCTCCAATCTCGCAGCTAGAGATACGCAGCAGCAACGACCCAGCGGGCCTGGGATCGCCACCACCCGAGGGCTCGTTTAGCGCATCGTCGCTGGATGCGTACAGGATTAGCCCTCGCTCGCCCAAAGACACGTACTCCTACGCACACTCTTTCCCGCCGCCGCTCTCTACGACGCGCTCGCTGGCAGGCATCGCTCATTATCACTCATCATCGCCCACCTCACAGCACAGCTCGCCAACTACCTGCTCCTCCAACTCACAAGGGCCACAGAGCGCCGCATCACGGCCATCGGAAGCTATTGCAGTGCCGGTCCCTGCAGTGGTAGCACTACCGCCCCCACATGACAACGTTGTATATGCCGGCTCTTATCGCTGCCAGCCGTACTCAGCCTCCCCGCCTCGGGCTTTATGCACGCAGCAAAGTCGGAGTCCTCAGCAGCAACAGCAGCAGCAGCAATACTTGCAACCGCGGCCACAGCAAAGCCCCCCGAATCCGTCGCACGTATCATTTTCGCAAGCGCAGAGCTACTTTGCCCAGCAGCAGCAAGCCCACTCGCATGCCATTCCCCCGCCTGGCCAGCTGCCTCTGACGCAGTTGCAAACGCAGGCTCAGGCCCAGCCAATCCCCATCAACCCTAGCGCGCCCGGCCTGGCTGCAGGAGTAGCACGTAATGTCAGCAAGCCAAAGTTCAACTATGCATTTTTGGACACCAAGCGGCCACGCGGGCCGTCGTCTCGGTGGTCGCCGGATGAAGACGAGCTCTTGAAAAGCGCTGTGCGCGAGCATGGCGAGGATAGGCAGTGGGTGAAGGTCGCGCAGCATGTGCCGGGCAGAACCAATCTGCAATGCCGCCAGCGCTGGCTGTGCAACATCAAGGCGCAGGTAGAGAAGGAGCGCGGCATGGCCCAAGCATAGGCAGCAAGTGACCTGATACCTCTTTTTCTCACTTTTTCGTAGTGCATATTGGTATTGAATACATTAATGATCTCATGTATAAATTTTACAATTCCAAGCGAGTTCCTGAATCATTGATGCATGTGTCTAGACACATGTTCAAATGATGTCTTTTTCTCTTTGATGCACAGAGTGACGCATTGTACTTGTATTTTACTATTGTCGCTCAATTAAGATAAAAATGGCACTTGGTATCTATTTACTGTAGCTGCGTTGTAAGAACAGGCTGCTGACACGGATAAGCGCCGTGCATTCTGTAAACACAAATGATTATCGCAATTATTAGCCTGGATGTTTGAGTGGTGATACGCAGTGGGCAGAATGGTACTGCATATATTAAATGAGTGTGACGCGCAATACACACAAACGTAAGTGGTATTATTATTTTGAGTTTGGGTGTAAACAATATTGTCGAGCGTGACCAAGTAGGGACCCGTGAAAGAAAAAAAACATAAGCCAGGAACGAAACTGGCTAAAAAATTTTTTTCCCAAGGGTTGGCAAAAATGAGGGAGAGGGGCGGAACACAAAAGAAAAGGGTGAATAGAGCCACATTCTTGTGCAACTTGTGTTTATAATTTGACAGAAGGGGAGTGAAGGGAGGTGACTTGATGTCCCTCGGTCACCGAAAGTTGCGCGTGAGACACTGCGATTGTACTGGTTGGCATAAATATACCTTCTCTTCATCTCCGCTTTATAGAAGCGACTAACACGAGGACAACAATATACTCCAAGAATAGCAGAGTAGGGACCTCTTCTAGCCACATACTACAATTGTACTTTCTCTAAACCTTGCCACAGACTAGCTGGTAAATTGTATTTTTACAGTGCAGGCAATTAAGAGCACAACCCATCTGAACTGCTCTAGCCATCGTAGCCACGACACCACTAAGAAAATAAATACAATATGTAAGTGATGCATATTGTCACGCCTTGCTCTCCGAATCTATATTGTGGTGGTTGGACGCTTTGCTGGCTTGTTTGGCTTTATCGTCACGCCACCATATGCAATTGCAACGCTCGATTCGGCTATTAGAAAAGAAAAGAAGGAGGGACGCGACCTTGACACGGGCCTCAATAGGATATTATTGGCAGACAACATACGGCGTTTCCCTTGTAGCTGCCAAAGACCGCCGAATGCAGGAAAAAGAAATGTGTGGGTAATGCAAAGACACGACAATAGGGATAAGGGAGGAGAGGCTTTAAACTGGCACAGAGCTGCATAATTTCTCTTTCTATTCGTTTGTTCGCAGAACAATTAAAGGTGCCCCAGCCGTCAGTTGCGACAAGTCCTCCAGAACTGCCAAGCCCGCGTACAATACAGCCTCTATCTCCTGCGCCTCATTACTCCCCTCAAGCAAACTAATGCGAGGACAGCTGCCGTCCAAAGGCGCAAGCTATGAGCTGACACTCACAAGGTGGATTCGGAAGGCTCTCCCCAACAAAAGTTTCAATACTAAACTATCGATTGAAAGCAGGTTGTGCTCTACTACACGGGTGAGCATTGGGCGTGACTACGATCTCATGGGGCATTGTGTAAAAGGCAGCTTGAGACAATGCAATATTTTCTTGGGACACTTATTCTCATGCAGCTTGCGCCCATGTTAGACAATGCATGCGGCAAGCGGAGCACGAAAAAAGGACGAGAGAAAGAAAATAAAATGGTGCCCCTGTGCCCGGACAAGGTTTTTGCATTGTCGCTCGGTATAAGCACATCGTTAATGTAATTTAGGGCAATGAGTATGAGCTGAAAAAAAAATCTAAAGAGAAATTGAGATAGCTCTCACGGCCAGCATCCGATGCACCATGAATGCACCGTGAAAATAAAGTGCGCATCTTACATATTGCTTGATTTGCGTGCTTTTAAGTGAATGCCGACGCAGGATCCAAAAAATAAAACTGTAAACAGATCTACCTGACGTCAGCCTGGACGCACTATAAAAATTGCACCGAGCCAATAATTATTTTATTTTTGGTGGGGGGGGCAACAATTATCTCGCAACATGTACGTACACAAGACGTACATGTGCAAGGGTGGGTCGCATGTGCACGGGGGTAATTTATCTTTATTTGGGAGTGACACTCCTCTCAAGAAAGAGGCCGATGCAAAGCACCGACATGGTCAGACAGGTACACTGCATGGCACTTGAGTAAGTGGTGCTTACTGAGCGCAGCGCACATGCGTTTCTGCCTCCTACTATCCATAATACTGGCTTAGCTGCGCGTCTGGGGAGATCTGGGTAGGCGCGTGTGCATTCTGCCTGCTAGGTGGTCCTCTCCCCCTGCTCAGTCAGTCAAATGCAGACCCAGACCAGCTCGCATGAGTGTGAATCTAGGCCACGCATGCTGCTGCGGCAGCGGCTGCTGATTCATTCAACTGCCGATCCACAGCCGTGCAGTAATAAAAATGGACATGGCGACAATGCGAGCGAGGGTTTAACAGAAGCAAGCTGGGCTAGTACATCGCATATATTACGAGAGGTAGAAATAAAGGCAGAAGAGGCGAGAAAAAGAGCGATCAGGTAGACCCTCTAGTCCTCAGCACCAGCCTCGTCGCTGGGGCAGTACTTGGCAATGTGACCGGTCTTGCCGCAGTAGTAGCAGCTGCGCGAGTCACCGCCGGACCTCTGGCTGGAGCCCTGGGGGCAGCTACGAGCAAGATGGCCCACCTCGCCGCAAGTGTGGCACTGGCGGGTGTCTTTGCCGTACTGCTGGCTGCGGCCAAAGCTCTGAGGGCAATCCTTGGCAATATGCCCAACTTCGTGGCAGATGTGGCACTCGCGAGTCTCCTCGCCATACCTCTGGCTGGAGCCCTGGGGGCAGCTACGAGCAAGGTGGCCCACTTCGCCGCAGGTGTGGCACTCACGGTTGTCGTCGCCGTACCGCTGGCTGCGGCTATATTCCTGAGGGCAGTCCCTTGCGATGTGTCCAATTTCGCGGCAGTTGCGACACTCGCGTGTGTCGATTCTCTCTCCCTGGCTGTCGACGTTCTGGGGGCAAGCGCGGGCAATGTGTCCAATCTCATGGCAGATACGGCACTCGCGGTCATCGACCTTCTTGACCTCGTCATTGGTGCTCTGGGGGCAAGCGCGAGCGAGGTGCCCTACTTCGTGGCAAACACGGCACTCGCGGTTATCGACCTTCTCAGCCTGGTCGCTCTCGGGGCAGAGCTTGGCAACATGGCCCTCACGGTTGCACACATAGCACAGGACGGGCTTCTTGTTGCCACCGTTGCGAGCGCGACGCGGCTTTCCAATTCTTCCCTCAAGGCCCTTGACTTCCTCGCCATCAGCAGCAGCAGCGGCTACAGGGGCCGCGGCCACCTTTGGCTCACGCTTGAAGGTCTGTCTGGGCGCGCGGGGCTCGGTACATTTCTTCGAGAGGTGGCCCTTGGCTCCACAGTTGAAGCACTCCTTCAGCGAGTCGTCGCGGGGCAGGGTGCAATCCACCGTCAAATGTCCGGGCTCACTGCAGTTAAAGCATCTTTTCTCCGCCTCGGTACACTGGGCAGCCATGTGGCCGGGTCTTCCGCACTTGTGGCACAGCATCTTTCTTTTAAAAGTAGGTTGGTGGCTAGGTATTAACGTTCGGTATAATCCTAGAGATCACAGCAGTAGCGATAGATATGTAAGCATTAGTAGCAGTACTCTATATCGTAGCACAGTCTGACAGCGGCGCTTGGCTCTTTGCAAAGGAATCTGGCGAGCTGACTGAGCAATAATAACAATTACAAGGGTCATTCAATGGCTTACCCTCAAGTATGAAATTTCTCGCTCAACTTGTAGGGAGAAATTCTAAAAGATAAAAAAATCCGTCTTCCTTGCTATCCGCGCAAACACAGAAAAAAAAATTCAAAGAAAAAACAATTTTGAAGAGCCAAGTCGAGCCTGCATCAACGTTTTTCGCTTTATGCTGTGGCAAGAACGGAAAACTTCAGGCAAATTTTTGTCAACAAACGTTTGGCCAATTAAATCAAGATTAAACGGCTGGAGCTGGACAGCTGGCGATCGTCCATGCCAGCGTCAAAATCCCTGCGAGCATGACGTTTTTATCGTAGCTCGCCCTGAGGACTGGCTTTGTCATCAGCCAAGCTTTGGGCTCGGCTCACGCTCCAAAATGGGGGCGGGGGAAGCAGTGAGGAACGAAGGAGAGCAGCAGCATCACCACGGCAACCACGAATAGCTGTTGCCCTCCCCCGTCTTTGCTCCTTTCTTTTTTCCTCCGTTTCAGTTTTAATTTTTTTTTCCAACTGCCTCTTGTCTAATTTGCAAGCTATTGGCAATTCGCTACAGGCTATTATCGCTTCCACTCCTGCTTGCGGAACTTTGCGTCTTCACGTGCCTCAATTCACACATGCCCACTGAGGAAGAGGGGAGAGCTGGAGGAGCGCGAGGCGAAGATGCCACATCTTCGCCAACTGGTACCTTGTCAGCCTCAACGGAGACCGCTCAGCAGCCACCAGGGAGCCCGCGAAGCAGCTCGTCTTCCCAATCGATCCTCACAGAGACTTCACCGCTGCCTATCCGGACCTCCACTGCCAGGTTCCACTCGGTGTCGGCTAGGTCATCGCCGTATACTACCAGCCATCTGCTTCGTTCTCCCTTGGGCGGCGATGCGGCCAATATTCCACGTGCTGCACAATACCACGCTGTAGGCATGCCCGCGCGCCATCCACTAGGGCTACAGTCCGGCACCGCCCACTCTAGCCTAGATGTGGACAGCCTGCCCGACGAGCTGGCTGCCCAGGGGCTACCTACAGCCACAGCTACTGCCCTGTCTCGCCCGCTGCCCCCGTTTGCTCAAGATGGGCCTGGTGGCTTGCACTCTGCCAACAGAGGTGAAGCAAGTAGCGCAGCGGCCACAGTGGCAACCACAGAACATAGCCAGAGCTGCTGTCTGACTCCACTGGCACTCGACGACGACGATGAAGACAACGGGTTTGGCATGTCGGGGCCAGCCTCATCAACGGTAGCTCGGGCGAGTGCGCGGATGCGAACAACCACGCTATCATCAGCAGATATGGAAGTATCTGATGTAGCCGCTAACGATATAGCAAAGTGTCCAATATGCCTAAGCACGATATGCGAGGCATTTATGACTGCGTGCGGCCACTCGTTCTGCTACAGCTGTATATCCAAACACCTATCTGAACGGCTAAGCTGTCCGTCTTGCTGCCGAGCTCTGACGAGCGACCAAATTTACCCCAACTTTGCGCTCAACCAGCTGATAAACTCGCACAACGGTGAGATCCAGCGCCCTAGTTCGTCGAGTATCGTTGAGCAGATATGCAACAGCGTTGAAAGCAACCAGGTGCTCGATGTGAGTGACATTGATACGCTTCTCTTGGTTCTACAACAAAAGAAGCTAGAGATGCGCAGCTTTGAACGTCGGTTTGAGATGCTGACAATGCGCAACTTTTTGGTCGCAACTCAAGCTAGGAAATTGGCTAAGATGGAAGGCCTACGCGCCGAGCTGGCTATGCTCGAGGAGGACTTGCTGCACGTAACGGCTCAGCTGGAGGGAAATGATGTGCGTTCCAATGACAGCAGCGTAGGTAGCACCCTGGCCAAATCGCACCTAGCGCTAGCTCTTGGCAATCGGCCATCCACTGCAGATTTGGGAGCTGATCCGCAAGTGCCAAATGCACTGACTGCCGAGGATGGTACGATTCTATCCGAGACCAACGACGGGCAGCACCCTGTAGTTCGGGCTGAGCAGCAACCGCAGCAGCTTTTGCCGCCAGCGCCTCGCAATCATAGCCGGCGTGTGGAAGAGCACTACTCTGACCTCGAGAATTATTACTTTAATACGCGCATGCGGGGTGTGGGCGGCGACGAAGGCCTTGCTGAATTTCTGGAGACGCTGACAACCTTTGCGCGGTATGAGCAATTCCGGCCCGTGGCAACGCTGCGGTATGGCGACGGCTCGGCAAACGCTGCGATTGTGGCCAGCATCGAGTTTGACCGCGATGAAGAAGTGTTTGCCGTTGCTGGGGTTACGCGTAAGATCAAGATTTTCGACTACGCCAACGTCATTGAGCAGGCCGATACATGGAATGGTTTGGCACACACTGCGCAGCAGCGGCGACAGAAACAGAAGCTGGCCACCCGGCAGGATTGGTGGAACCGCGAGGTTGAGGATAACAGCAACGCCGGTGGTGGCAGTAGCAACAGTACGGATGCGGGTGCACCTGTGATGACAGCGCTCCAGTATCCGACGATCGAGTTTACGAATCGGTCAAAGATCAGCTGCTTGTCGTTTAACCCATATATCAAGTCGCAACTAGCGTGCTCAGACTACGACGGCACAGTTTCCTTGTGGGATGTCAGCGCCTCTGGGGCTCCGATTTTGAACCTGGGCGAGCACGAGAAGCGTACATGGAGCGTCGACTTTTCGCACGTTGACCCGACGCGGCTATGTAGTGGCAGCGACGACGGCAAGGTTAAAATCTGGACAACCAACAAGCGCACCTCCGTCATGACGATCGAGGGCAAGGCCAATGTGTGCTGCGTGCGATTCAACCAACTGCACGGCAACATTCTCATATTTGGCAGCGCCGACCATAATGTGCACTGCTTTGACTTGCGGATGCCCAAGCAGCCGCTATGTGTACTCCGCGGACATCGCAAAGCCGTGTCATATACGCGGTTCTTGTCGCCTGACGAAATCATCTCAGCATCGACGGATAGCTCGCTCAAGCTATGGAACATGCGCACGCAAGAGTGTGCCCGCACGTTTTCGGGCCATACCAACGAAAAGAACTTTGTCGGCCTGACTACCTCGGGAAGCGAGTGGATTGCTTGCGGTAGCGAGAATAATACCATGTACTCATACTATCGCAACCTCTCGCAGCCCGCAGTGACGCATAGGTTTGGCAACTGCAATCCAGTCACGGGCATCGAGCAGCCCGAAGATGATCCCTCGCTGTTCGTTAGCGCCGTATGCTGGAAGAACAAGACAAACACGCTGTTGTCTGCCAACAGCCAGGGGATTATCAAGGTTTTGGAGCTTGTATGACTAGAATTTAATTTTTCTAATGAAGAGGGCTGTTTTTCATGTTTCTGTAACTAGAGATCTACTTTAAACACAAATTCCTTCTTATCACAGGGCAACAACAGACATCACAGCAGTGACATTTAAAGAAGCGTGGCCATTTGGGCCAGTGTTGCTATTTTTGAACATCTCCCTTGGCTTTTTTAAAACATCTCTTTAGATCGCTTCCTGTTGCATGGCACATTACCTTGCACTCCAAGGGCCAGGTTATTGTTCCTCTGACTTGCATGGAATCACATAAGAGGCCCAAGTTACAGATCAGAGCAGATGTTTTATATTTCATATAAAATAAATCCTTACCTGGCCTTTTCAAGAGTAAGGAGCCATATTTCCTAACATTTTTTACTTTTTTGGATACCCTTATCAATGTCTCAACTATCTATATCTGCTGGGCAGCCATCTGCTGCTATACCTATTATAGTTCTCATATTCGTGGGAGTGATTACAACACTGGGTGTAGTAACTGGATCGACCTCATTAAACTGGATGCAAAGCTGGTGGACAAGTTGTTAGCGATTGAGCAGGTATTTACATGTAACCACTATGTAATCGTAGCCCTTGCCCCGCATGGGGCTGGCAAGTCGACGTTCCTTAAGATGCTTTATGAATTTTTAGCACTCCAATTTAAGAATTCAAGGATGGCGTACTTAGAAAGTTTTACTAAGTGCGACTTGTTTACAAAACATTCCAGGCGCGTCGTTCTCGAATGCTCCAAGTGCATCGCCAAGAACTCGGCAAGCATGCTTAAGAAGGTCGACTTGCCAGCCCCATGCGGGGCAAGGGCTACTATTACGTGGTAATTGCAGGTTAAAACTGGGTCAATTACCAACGACTTGTCTACAGGTCTTGTGTTAGCTTGGACCAGGTCTATCCATCTGGCTTTGCCTGGAAAAGAGGGGGTGTCAAGAACGGTGGTATTAAAGGCAGGGATCATTATCGAATGCAGTGTTGTTGACGGCTCAGCCAGGATGGGCAATACTGTCGGTAGAGTTGCGGGAGAAGCTCATAATTAAAATATCTCAAAAAAAGACTAGCGTCGAAAAGGATCATGGCTAGCAGTTGAATACATTTAACACTTGTGCGTAGTTGGCGTGTTTTGGTTCCTTACCTTTGCGTAGCATTAAAAATGGATGGAGAACGGAGTGGAGATGAAAGAGAAAGACCAAACTGCCCTTTCCCTTTTTAGGATGGCAGCCAGCTCCATGCGCAGCAAATAAAAGAATTGACTACGTCAGCGTTGCATTCAGAACATGGCAGATCATCCAAGATCCTCTGCTTTTGTTAATGTGGCGTTCTGGAAGACCACAACCAATAATTGGACACAATATCGAAATCGTGTTGTGCAGTTTGACATTTTATGCACAAAAAAGTCGTCTATTTGAAGTCGCTTTCAACTATTTTTTTTCTTTTCGTGTGCAATAATGAAGGAAATTATTACGCTGCAGTTTGGCGAAAGCGCCAACTACGTTGGAACGCACTACTGGAACATGCAGCAACAGCAGTTTGCAGAGGAGAGCAGCGAAGCTTCAGACGCACAGCTCTCGATGGACGTGTTTTACAGCGAGGGCGACCAGGGCATAGGACGGAGAGGGAAGAGGTTTACACCGCGTGTTTTGGTGTTTGACAAAGTGGGTAACTTTGGATCTTTGGGACAAAGCCGTCATGCCCAAGCCGAAGACAATCCCGAGGGTATGGAAGCCGAAATTAAAGCGGCGCAGTGGGACGGAGCAACCGAAGTGCACCGCCAAATTCCATACACCTCGGGCGCCGTTCTAGGCGGTGGGGCTGTCAGTGAGCTAGACGAGAGCCGTGTGCAATATTGGTCGGACTTTAACGAAGTGGAGTTCAACACTGTGCAGTCGCTTAGCTCCGTTTCTGGAGTAGAGTTTGGCAATAGCTTGGGCGAGATGAACACGTTCCAAGAAGGCGGCGAAGTGTTTAATGGTGAGAATGGGCGTGACGAGATGTTGGAGGGAAAGTTCCGAGTGCTGGCCGAAGCGTGCGACCAGATGCAGGGATTCCAGGTGCTGGCCGATGCATATGGCGGGTTTGCTGGATTTGGCGCTGGATTCGTGGAAAAGGTGCGCGAGGAGTATCCAAAATCAAGCATCCTCTTGTACAGCGTCGCAAGTGGGCGGGCGGGCGACATGGGAGGCGCTCAGACAATTGATGCGGCAATTGGCCTGGCAGCCAACTTGGAGAACGTGTCAGCTGCTGTGAATATGTTTGTGCCGTCGGCACTGAAGAAACTCTATCCGGAGGCCCGAATCGAGGTAAGCAGCACTAGTGCCAATTTCATTGAGAATGCAATGCAAGCACTGGGGAGCTAAATGGCATTCGGCGTGTAGGAGAGCAGCCGGTACCAGACTAGTGCGTTTATGGCGATGAATGTGTCGCAGTGGAGCCAGTGCATGCTAACTGGTAGACGCAGCCTCGACGAAATGATCAGCCAGGTAACGCAGCAACAGTACTTTAAAGTGGCAGAGTCCTTGCTCTCGCCTGGGCTACAGATCAGCGACTCAAAGTACGACTTTAGTTCTGTAGCGAGTCTGTTAGGGCAGCGGTTTGTTGCGAGTTCTGGAGCAGTAGTCAGCGATCTATCGTCATTAGCAGGACAATTGGTAGTCGATCGTGGCACAGAGTTCAGCCGACTAGTGCGCGAGCAATATGCAGCGACAGCATACACAGACCTCGGGCAGGCAGTTGCGTTGCCGAGATCGTTCCCCAAGCGCATCTTCCAGGGGGCTAGAGACAGCGTTGGAGTGGCGGGGATGCTATGCACGACTGCGGGGACGACAGGGTACGTGCAGCGTCTGCATGAATCGGTGCAGGTAGAGCGGTCTCGGCATGTAAAGGACTATGAGCGCGAGTGGATCCGCGAGGTTAGGAGTGTTCTAGACTCAGTCATCGACAGATACGCAGCGATCAGCTAGCGCCCCAAAAAAAGCAGAGATAATTTGAGCAAAGGCTGGAGTCGATCAGAAGCAGGAGGGCCTGGGGCGTGTTTGGCAGTGATCGGCCAAGGCAGACAGGCGACCGGTGCAGGGAGCAAGGTCATGCGGGTGGCAGGAGATGCATACAGGCATGTAGTGCTCAACTCTTTTTCTTTCTTTGGGTTGCTTTCTTTTGTCAATTAATTATTTCTTTTTGGTCGCTTGTTATGCTACTGCGCCAGGTCTAAACAGCACCGGCGCCACTTCTTTTTACCTTGTCCCCACTCGGAAGTTCTCCTCCCCCCGTTTCCTGGTAGCTGGAAAGCAGTTTTCTTTGTTGCTTGAGAACCAGAGCTGTGAGAGAGATTTTCTTGCTTCCTCGTGATTTTTTACTTCATCTGGCACGAAGGACAATAGTGCGTGGGGTGGTGTTCCTGGCAGATTTGCTCACGCCTCAATTCGGCGCTTTGAAAGTCCCTGGTGTGTATTATTCGTTTTTTGTCTCTATTTGGCAAGGAGGAAAATTGCAGTGTGGACAACTTCGAGACCGTTTGTGCGGTGAGAGAGCCATCATCCCTCCCTCCCCTCGCCTCTCGTAGCTCGGACATTTAAAGCAAGGACCCAGCTGGGTGGTTTGCAAACCAGAGCCTTTTTCTTGTACTCTATTTATCGCCCCTCGTCTCCCCTTTTTACGCGCACTCTTTTGCCTATTTTTTACTGACAGAATGGCCACACAGCCCAGCGACGGAGGCGACGAACGCATGCTGGGGCCCAGCTTAATTCGATACCGACAGTGGCTGCTGCCGCGGCGGAGAACGAGCACTGGCAGCGGGGCCAGCACATACACGGGTGTAGCGGGGTGTCCGGACCGATACGAAAACGCGTATGGTTCTTCTGGGCTGGGAGTTTGTCCCGAGAGGTTCGACGGACAAGTGGCGGGGGCTGGAGTGCTGAGCACAGCTAGCAGCAACCGGTCGCTAGGCAGTCGGCGCGCAGCACGGTATCACTACTACTGTGCGCAACAGCAGGGGACACGCACGGCCAGCTACTCGTCCGCCAGTCTGGACTCGGGCGTAGCAGCGAGACTAGCACAGACAGCGTCAGCCAGCACAGTTTTTTCTGGGCCTGACGCACATAACCACATCCACGCACTGCCTCCGCTGCTGGACAACGATGACTCGCCACCAGACACTGCGGTCGCTTACGACGACGCGCCGTATGCGGCACCGTATGTGCCCGAAGCCTCAGCGTCAGACGACGAGTACGAGGTCATTCGGCTCCAGCGGCAGCTCCGGCGCGGCGGGCGCAACCGGCACCACACGATAAGCGGGGGCGAGGCGCAACAGTATGTTAGCCACTATGCTCACTCGCTGGCTGATAGCGTAGCAAGCGCTGCCGAGGTTAATGGCATAGCGCCTGGGCCAAGCGAGACACCAGGACCAGCAATGCCCAGCGCAGCAGCTATAGCTCAGATATTCCTCGTGGGGCAGCCTCCGCCAGGGGTGGGGCCACGAGGTGTATCGCGAGCTCGGCGGGCGTCGCAGTGGCTGCAGAGCATAGGGCGACCGCGCGCGTCAACGCTGGAGCTGGCTGAGGCAGTAGTATCGGTGTTTGCCGCAGAGACCGGGCTGGCTGGGTCGGTACGCGTCCTAGAGAAGACTCGCAGCACTCAGTCTGCTGCCTTCCGCGGGCGGGCTGACCGAGTGCACTTGGCCCAAGCACGGGTGCTGGGGGCTGTGCACAGGCTGTTCTTGGGCCTTGTGCCTGACGACGAGCACCGCTCGAGGCACTATCGCTTCTACTTGCCCGAGGAGGACCAGACTGAGCTCGACCGCGGCTTCAGCGAGAGCGTCCTGTTTGCTGCTCAAGCACTTGCTCGTGGCTTCCAGATCCGAGGAACAGAGACCCGTACTCTGGCCTTGCGTGACCCAGCTGCTCTGTTGTGCGCTGCCTGGGCTGCTGTGCGCCACGTACTGCAAGAGCGAGGCCGTGAGCTCTGGAAGCAATGGTCTGCTGGATCAGTTACCGATGCCAATACCCATGCTCTGCGCCGTGTACTTGCCGACTTTGACGATGCCTGGGTGCGCTTTGAGCGCGACTTGTGCTTTGCTTACTTTGGCCTTGCTGATGCGAACCTGGCCTCTGATGACGACACTGATGTGGGGCCTGGTCTTGCTCAGGAGGAAGAGTTTTCCTTGCTCGTCGTGCTGATGTCTGAGACTCTGCAGCGCTGCCTGGCCCAGTGCTTGGTATCAAAGGACCAGGTCGATGATATGGATCCACAAGTGATCCTGGCTCTCCCGCGCCTGGCCATTCTCCATGCCATCGCCCATGCCCACCCCACTGACGGTCTGTGCTTTGTGCAGTCGGACCATACTCCGATCTTTTGGTGGTTCCGTGAATTTGCTCACCACTGCGCCCGCATCAGTGCCGCTCTTGCTCAAATCCCTCCCCCGCTTTACACTGTGCTCATGCGCATGCTGGTTGCGGAAGAAGCCGACGTCGTATTGGCTGACGCAAAGCCTGTTTTAATCGACTTTATTCTTGCTCAGCAGGCAGAGTCAATCCCGCCACCATCGCCAGTTACTACGGCCGCCACCACTACTGTTGCCACCACATCTACAGGTGCTCGCCGCATGACTATGGACGACCTCGAGTCTATTATCGATAGCCCGCGGTCTGCTCGTTCAATGTCCATTGACTGCATCTCGTCCATCTGCGCCTCAGACCCTCCCGCATACACAAGCCCCCCGCCAGCATGCTGTTGCTGTCTGCCCTCTTGCCAAGCCATGCCTGACTCTGAGCACCTCGCTGCTCGCCTCGTCTATGCCGCCGAGTTGCTTGTCTCGCCGCCTCTCACTATGCCCTCGCCTCGCCCCTTACCCCCCAAGTGTTGTGGGCAACAACAACAGCAGCAGCAGCAGCAACAACAACAACAACAGCAACAACAACAACAACAACAACAACAACAACAACAACAACAACAAGCCGTTGCCAAGGAGGCTGAGCTGGCTTCAAAGCTATCAGCATCCCACACCACCATGAAGCAAATCTATGTCGACTTGTGCACTGTCGCCGACTCGCTGCACAGCGGGCCCTTTGCCCGTCCATTCAGGGTTGCGCTTGAGCTGGTCTTTCGCATGAACCTCGCCGATGACTAATCGTCCTGACACGTACCTAACATTATTGATATTGACTTTTATTATTCTTTTATTCTGCTCCTATTCAGCCTTCTTGACACTGGTGGCGCGCTGTGCAATCAGCATTCCGCGGTAGATGCTCTTGCACGAGTCAACAATGAGATACGTAGGGATAATGATCCAAGGCAGATTCATCAACACAAAGTACCCGTAAAAGTACATGGGATGAGGGTTGGTGTACCTAAAGCTGTCCATGTAGTTGGTCGCCATATACAAAACGTCGCCGTACAGCTGAGCCAGCGACGTCATGAGCTGTGCTGGGTGTCTGATAGGCGAGTCAGCCAGGATTCCGTAAGCCGTAACAACAGCAAACGAGCCATCAAACACAGCCGTAATGCCCTCCATGATAACTGTAAATGGATCGCTAGTCAGGTAACGCGAGTCAGAATGCGCATACTCGCGCCACAAGTCAGCCATGATCGTCCTCTTGCCAGCCAGGGTTCCGTGGTTGAACGAAAAGTACCCCTCTAGTACGATATGGATCCCCGCACACACCAGCATCCACACTACAATGAGCTTGTCCTTGCTTGATAGCGCGTTACGAGCGCGCCCAATTAGCAGTCCGCTAACTATCATGAGCACCGTAACTGCGCTACCCAGAGTCAGAAAGGCCTGGCCCATGCCCAACTTCGACTTGACGTAGTGCGGAATAGGCACGTCCTGAGGGAAGTACGGGTGGGGAGCAATAATATCTGCCATGACTAAATTATAATGAATGGAGGGGATACGGATAAGAAAACGTGCAAGGTACCAGAAACTTGGGAAAATCCGCTTTGAGCTAGACGCAAAATGCTCGGGGTTTGAAGCTGCCGCATATTGCGAGCCGCATATATGCGAGCCGAGCTGACGCCTTTTGGGAGCGCTTTTTTGTTGACCTTAGCGGCTCCCACTTTTTCCCTTTCCACTTCACGCTTTTCAATAATATTTACTCTAATGAGCAACCACGACTACGAGTACGGAGACGAATTTGTCGAGGTTAGGCGCCCCAACTTTTTGACCAACTTCTCGAGCTTCACGCATGCCGGCGAGCTGGATTCTGACAGAGATTTCATGTCTGGCGTCCGTCGCACACGCCGCAATCGCACGGACTCTGTAACCTTCACGCCCCAGGACTCCTACGGCGAGCCCACACATTCGGAGGCCGGCGACTCGGCCGAGGATGCGCCATACTTTAGCACGAAGCACCACCAATTCGAGAGTTCCTTCCGGAGCATACGCGGTAGTCGCGAGCGCGCTCCGCTGGCTCCACGGCTGTGGGACATACGCAACACGCAGGCGGTGGAGCGGGAGAACAGCGAGCAGCTACAGCAAAACGCCTACGATAGCGAGGTCGAGATGCGCCAGCTGCCGCCCGACCAGCAGGAGCTGGCTATTATTGAGGATATCATCTCGCTGCTCATGGGCGTCAGCGGCCGCTACATCTCCTTTCGCCACAGCATGGGGTCCTATGTCTGGCGTATGGCAATGTCTGTGGACGATGCACTGATTGCTCCCATGTGGATCAGCCCAACGCTCGCGCTCATGGCTAACAAGATCCTGCCGCTAGTGCTGATGCACAAGCGCGTTGACTATTTCACCAATGTCTACGCCCGTCGTCGGGCTGGTGTCGTCAACCAGGCGCTCTGTGCTGCCATGGGCATCGTCCTCAAGGAGTACTATTCGGTGGTCTCCACACTAGAGAATTTGGCTCGCACATCCACAGACACTAGCCCCTATACGCTGCAGCAGATGTGGCACCACTTGTACCCACACCTGCAGACGTTTGAGCGCCTGGTGCAGCTAATAGCCGCTATCCAAGCCAAGGACTTGCCGCAAGCCAAAAAGCCTGCAGCTGACGATAGCGAGCATGAAATGGACGGATTCACTACTTTGGCCGACAAAAAGGCACGCTCAGATACTGGCATGGACGATAACGCCGACGATGACATGGCGGGCTCGGACTACGAGTCCGACGCCGAGGATGGGGAGAGCGAGGGCAGCGAGGCAGAGCTCTTTGTTGTGCGCGGCGGATACACGCTCAACATCATCTCCAATATGATCAAGATGCGTGGTGGCGACGCGTCCAGCCGCCAGTTCTACGAGTTCCTGCTGGCAAAGGCATCGGTCCCGTTCCTACACATGCTTAGCCACTGGCTGCGCACGGGCGAGCTAGAGGACAGCAAGCCCAGCAACCCTGGTGGCGAGTTTATGGTGGCTAGCGATAGCATGGGCATCAGCTCTCGTACGTTTATCGACGCTGAGGCTCAGGACAATTTTGCTGGGCGTACGCCAGTGGACCCGCAGTCTTTGGCCTTTGTGTCTGTTTCCGAGCTCACTCCGGGCTTTCTCCAGCCATATGCAGCCAAGATCGTGCGCACAGGCGAATATCTGAACATTCTGCGCGCCTGTGGAGTTGATCTGCGCACATTGGGCAATGTGCCTCAGGCTGGCTCTTCAGTGACTCCCGCCTCGCCGCTATTGCCACTGCCGTCATCTCAGCCCATCGCCGAGCCCGTGGCTATTGGGGCAGAGTGTCGGACCATGCAAGAGTCTGTGCTCAACGGTCTGTTCAACCCCCAGACGCTCACGCGCGAGATCGAGAGTGCCTACTTGCGGGCCAACCAGGGGCTCTTTGACGTCTTGTTCAAAGATGGCAGGATGATGGCCTACATGGCGGCTGTCAAGCACTACCTTTTATTTGAAAAGTCCGACTTCTTGACTCATTTCTTGGACTTGGCCAAGTTTGAGATCAGCCGACAGCCCAAGGACATGTCCGCTAACCGCTTGCAGTCGTTCTTGGACCTTGCCTTGCTCAACCCGGCCTCCGTCTCGCACGACGACCCGCTAAAGGACATTGTCAAGGTATCGCTCGAGTCGGTAGATCTCCTCGACGCAATCAAGGTCATTACCAGCGGCACTAGTGGTGAGGCATCTATGCCGCTCTCGACGCAGGCACCTCCGCGAGATAGCCTGGGTGGAATGACGTTCTTGGGTACTAGTATTGTCAGCGACAACTTTTTGACGGGCGATTTGTTTATTGCTCTGCGGCTGCAGATTCCCTTTCCAATCTCGATTGTGCTGGACAGAGAGGCACTTGAAAAGTACAAGGCCCTGAGTCGGCTCTTGCTGGCCTTGAAGCAGACTGAGCAGAACCTGGTATCGTCGTGGCTCGTAAACCTAAAGCTGGAGGATCCCCGCGTCGAGCTGCGATCGGCTACGGGCAAGGAGGCAAAGTTAGAAACCCTGCACCGCAACGTGTTTCTTCGCATCCACACGATACGCCATCGCATTCTCATCAGCGTTCAGCAGATCTTGTACTATTGCTTCTGGGATGTCATTGAGCCACAGTGGCAGAAGATGATCGTGCTGATGAAGGAGGCAAAGACCGTCGACGAGTTGACCAGGATTCACATGCAACATTTGGATCAGATGTTCCAGCAGTGTGGACTGACCGCTGCCAAACTACCCAAGACTATCGTTGAGCTGCTTAAGCGTGCCAACAAGTTCACGGGAACCGTCTACAAGCTCATATCGTCAAAGTCGCCACTTTCTCGCTTCTCTGGCTCGTCCCTGGGCCAAAGCACTGTCTCGGGTCGGCTGTTGGCCGAGATGCACAAGGATTCTGCTGACCTCGACTCGCAACTGGCCTACTTGAAGTCGGCTCTGGATAAGCTCGATCAACTGGACAGATACTGGATGGATCAGCTCAAGATCGTGCTAGGTGCCCTCAATCACTATGCACACAAGTTCGAGGAGTCGTTTTTAAATCTTGCTGTTCGCTTGGACTGCAACCGTAGCGACACCGCATATTAGGCATCTTTTTTCCCCTCTGCTTCGAGCGTTTTAAATTGATATGTATCCAGTATTTACTATGATGGCACTTGATAGCAGCTTTTCAGCACTGGTAGTTTGGCACGTTGACTAATATTTTAAAACCCACGAAACCTTTTTGTCTGGGGCCCTGTATTAAGTGCAAAAGGCAAATAGACAGTGTTCCAGATGGCTATATTCTATGGCGCTGATCTGCCGGATCCAAGTATGAGCCATATCTGGCACGCACGAGCTCTACACGTGGAAGTAGCTCCTCCAAACTCTGAACCAGCTCGGGCGTAATTGACGCGGTGTAAATAAATCGAAGCGAGCCAAGCATCTCGGCTGTGCTCAAGCCGCGCAAGGGGCCAGGAGGCCTAGAGTTGGAAGGCCGAACTTGGCGGCGATCCAAATTGTGAGTGCTCAGATATGCGATTAAACGCTCGAGCTCGGCAGTAGTCAGCTCAGCATGCTCCAGCTGATAGCGATGAACTAGGGCCAGAAACTCGGCGGGATCGAATGCGCTAGCGACGAGATAGTTGCCACCCCGACGGAATATGTCCAGTATGATGCGGTGTAGATGGTACGCATAGTGAAGGCGCAGCACCGAGTAAGCAAGAGGCAGAGGCCGGTTCTCCAGTAGACTAGATGGCGCCAGCGTTTGCAGGTTGGCCTCGTTGTACAGGTTGATGACGGCGTCATGGCTCAAATGGGTCATGTCGGCGCTGGTTTCCTGGCCGACGTCATTGCGAGCGAAAATGCTGTAGATCACGGCTGTATGATCCTGGGCTTCGTTCTGAGTAAAGGGATCTCGCTCGAGTGGCATCTCATCAGACTGGAGAGCGTATAGGTCCTGTAGAGCAAAATTAGCGGGCGGTGTAAGCGCCTGTGCTGTTGCGTCAATGGCCACAACAACCGGGTGTTGATAGAGTGAGGGCTGGCGGTGCGCAAAAGCTTGCGCAACGGTAGGCAGCAGCGCCTGGGTCACAAATAGTGTGCGCAAGGTATGGAGTTGCGTGATAGAGGAACGCAGCCCCTCTGCATTGGTTTCGGGTGGTATGACAAACACGCTGACGCCGACTATCCACGCCGCCGCGCTCACAACTAGTGTGTCTATGTTGGGCGTCGAGTATATGGCCACCGTGTCACCCACACTAACACCCAGGCGACTAAGCATGTTAGTAGCTAGTACTGCTGCTAGCGAGCGAAACCGAGTAAAGGTAAGCTCGTGGCCGCTTTCGGCCTCTATCAGCAGAGGGTGGTTTGGAGCGGTAAGGTGTTCTGGTAGACGCTCATACGCTTGATATAGGTGCTCGGGGAGTCCTCGATAGCTGGACATAGTTGGCTCGGACGACGGGCGCCTCAGGTAAGTGCGCCGAACTCCGTTTGACGGAGAGTAACTGGAACTGCTGCTAGGGCGGCGTGGCCTACCCGGAGCCATGCAAAAGGATCCAAGTTAACTAAAAACGGGCGTCGTATAGTAATAGTGGTGAGAGTGGAGCGTGGTTACTTAAGAGCGTCGCTCCGAAAAAAGCCGTGTTTACAAACAAGGCGGGTTGGTGTGATATTATCGTGTGAACGGTCTACATATAGTTAACCCATAGAGGGTTTTTGTTGCAAGAAGAGCGGGAAAAGGAGGAGTACGTGAGAATACTGGAGAGGTATTAGTAGGAAGCGTAGAGCTGACGGTGAACGAGTCGTAGTGGGGTATATGTAAGCAAAAAATGTCTATCTACCCGCATTTACTGCTTCTGTACTACAGAGCCCAGGTAGTGCTGTTGCTGTTGTTGCTGCTGCTGGTAATAGAGGAGGCTAGTCACGACGGCGGACTTTAGGCAAAAAAGTATTTGCAAAGGCGAACTAAGAACCAGCACAGCGAGCAACATTGTGTGAGGAGCCTAGTGACGAGCTTCCGACATTGGAAAATACAAAATAATACACCACAAGAAAATAGGAAAAGGATAATGCTAGTAAAGGGTAAAAGGAGGCAATGTCCTGGTTTTATGATGAGGCAAACCGGGAAAAGGAAAAAGAACATGGAAACAGCAGCTTGGTATCTTCAGACCAGCAGCCCAAAAAATCATCGCCAAGTCTAGGTGCAGTATTAGAGGAAGGATTGATTGTGTTCGACAAACAGGTTTTCCGCGCATGTGTGTACGCCAAGGGAGAGGAAGATGACAAAGAGAGAGAAAAGGCGTACCAGCAACGGCACAAACAATTTGTAAGCTGACTGGCAATGATCTCGGTAGCACACAGGCCAGCGGACCGCGAATTCTATGAATACCTTTCCTGTCATAGAAGGGGAGCTGCGTTTGTGGTTCATGAGCAAATCGGGCCACAACAAAAAAGAAGGGTTCAATCAGCAGCAACAATGGAGGCGATATTTACGAGAGTGGTTTCCAACGCAGAGGTGTGAGAGCAGAAGAGTTTTAGATAGGGCGCATTCTACAAAAGAAGAGTCGGGGGCGTGAGGGTGAGGCCGTCCGAGAAAGAGGCTTAAATACAAAAAAATGGCAGCGCTATATCAGGTGCATTGAGGATGAGCCAGCAGGCTGGCGCAGCATTGGACAAGCGGAATGGCCTGGTCATGGGGAGGAGGGAGCAAATTCGTTTGTTGAGGCGCAAGGAGACACAATGGAAAGCAGCTGCCTCGTTGGCCGAGGGACAAACCGGCTAGCAAAGAAACGAATAGGAATGGCGTCGCCGACGGGGGTAGGTGGAAAATTTTTTAGTAATTAGGCCCTGTTTAGAGAAGGGGTACCCAGCAGCTGGGTAAGCCAATAATAGAGAGCCTTGGATACAAGTAAAAAGGCTGCTCAATTTCCGGATATGCTCTTCTGCGCCGATTGACAGGGCGGTGATCCTATCAAACGCAGAGGATGCTTCACGAGGGCAAGCAACCAAGAACTTGCTGATGTGGTTACGGTTGTCGCAGGTCCAGCGGCTTTGGAGCGGCACGAGAGCTAACACGCAGCCATGCAGCTGGATGGAGGGGCTCTAACAGCAAGCGAAAGGCGTCGTTGTCATGAGGCGTTGGTGCAACCCTCTTGTGACTGGCCCTCACGTTTCATGGGATAATGCAATCGGAGCTGGAACATGTACACACAGCGCCTGCGCAGTTCCGATGCACCAATGGCATAAAGCATGGGGCATTGCAAAGCCCGTGTTCGTTGGGGGGCTCGGCGACACCAGGCTCTGTCGCCTGCCCGCTTGTTTGCCCATTTCATCGCTCACAGGACATGGGGGCCCACAAGGGTGACTAAGGGATCAATCAATCACTGGATCAGAGCGAGAAAGAATTTCGCTGCTGTATTTTTCGGTGCAGCAAATTGCTTGCTTCTCAGCTAGGCAAACTTTTTTGTACATGCTTTTATTTGGAGGAAATGGTCGGCAAAAGGACAAAGAAGACCAATAGCGAGCTGGATGAGCTGAGCGGCTACAAGGTTTTGCCAGTGCAAATTTCGGGCGGTACGGGCACACACTACTTGTATTTCAAGCAGCATACTAGCAAGCGCGACGATCCGCTATTGCCGAGCAGCCGGACGCTGTACATAAGCAACATTCCAGCGGATGCCACAGAGCGTGATCTACGGCGGCTGTTCCAGGGTGTCGCTCGGGTGGCGCGCGTGGTGTTCCACTCGTCGGTCGGACAGGATGCTGTGAAGGCAGCAGCTGCGACAGCGCGGGCAACCAGCGAGATGTCCAACACCAGCGGCAAGGGCGCCAAGGGCAAATCAAAGGCCACGGCAGAAGTGGCCAAAGCTCAGCAGGCAGCGCCGCTCCTTTCCTCGGGTGGCAGTGCGCACGTAGTTCTACTGGAGGATGTGGAACTGGGCGCAGTGCTAGGAATGAAGGCAGGCGCGCGCGAGTGGGCTATTGAGAGCAGCCACGGGCTGGCTAGACACATGCTTGACTACGGTGCAGCCCGGCCGGCAGCGGACGACGTGCGCGCCGATGTCGATGCGTTTATGGCTCGGTTTGAAGAAGCGCAGTACGAGCGCGAGCGCATGCTTGAGCAGCAGCAGAACGTTGCTGACGCTGACGGGTTTATCCCAGTAGTGAGGAGGGCGCGTGGCGGCAAAAACACCGATGGCACAGCGTCAGTCACTGCCATGTCCACTGACGAGGCACGCGAGGCTGGAGCAGCACGCAAAGAGCCCACAACCTTTGCCAACCTGTATCGCTTCCAGGCTCGCGAGCGTAAGCGCGACCAGCTTGCCGATTTGCGGCGCAAGTTTGAGGAGGACAAGGAGAAGATTGCACGAATGCGCCAGGCCCGCCAGTTCCGACCTTACTAGCCGCACTAGATCGCGATCAATGGTCTCGATTAGCCCAGGGCTGCGCAGCCAAAAAAAGTGCCAATGCTGCGCATGGCTGGTAGGCATGCAATCTTGCTTCCTCTCTGGCTCGCTTCCTTCCATTTAATACACACTTTTAATTATTTTCTACCTGCATTGCCATGGAGGCCGAAGTCCCTGCTGTGTCGCTCAAGACCTTCTACCGTGCGCTGCAGTGCCTTGGGAGCATTGGCGAGGGCATTTGGATTGAGGCACACACCAACCGCCTGGAGCTGATAAGCAAGAACACCTCGCAGTCAGCCTATGCCAGAATCGTATTTCCAGCAGAGTTCTTTGATGCCTATGACGCCGGCGAGTCCGACGACACTGTGTTCCGGTGTCGCGTGCAAGCGAAGCAGCTGGTGGGTATCTTCCGAGCACGCACACAGGCAGTCGAGCAGTGCGTGCTGAGTATTGAGCAAACAGCAGAACCCGTGCACATTAACAGCAGAGCTACCCACGGCGAGTGCCGACTGGTGGTGCGGCTGGCTTATAAGCAGCGCGTGTGCCGCACACACCGGCTGTTCTACGAGGTGTGCGAGACCTTCCACTCAACCTACGACCGCCAAGACTGCAAGGGCCGGTGGCGTGTGGCAGCTACGCACGTTGCGTCATGGGTGACACACTTTGCGCGCGGCTCAGAGGAGATGACGCTTCATATGGCTTCTTCCGCCGTGCGCGTGCGTAGCTGGACCGCTGCAAACATCGCTCAGCCCGACACGACGCGTACGTTGCATACAGAGCTCAGCGTCGACCCGGCCGACTTTGACTTTTACAGTGTGCCGCATCCTGTTGAGCTGACGTTTGCCTTGCGCGAGTTCCGCGCTGTGCTGAGATACGCCGAGCGTATGGCTGCCCCGCTATCTGCCTTTTTCGACCGACCCGGGTGGCCTCTGCTGCTTGAGGTTGCCGCCCCACCAGGCGTCGGCACTCGTGGCCATTGCTATGCACCGCCAATAGCCGAGTTTGTCTTGGCCACTGCTGCTGATGATGCGACTCCCGCTCCTAGCAACAGCAGCTCAACACCTGCTACTCGAGCTCCCACCAGGATTCTGGCTCCCCCAGACTCTATTGAGCCACCATCAGCTCCGTCGCCCGATGCCTCGTCATACGCACACTCGCGCTCCAGCTTTGTTCAATGGTCACCAGGCAACCGCTCCGACTCGCTGCTGGCCACCCCTGACTCCGCTCGCCGTGCAAACACCGCTGCTGACGATCCAGTGACTGCCAGTCTTCCAACCTCGGTGGGAGGGCCCGCAAGCCAGCCAGCTACGCAGCCTCCTGTACCCGCTGCTCGCGCCTACCGCTTATTAGACATGCCCCGTCCGTATGCTCCGCCTGGTCTCACGGATACTCAGCTGCCTGATGAGCATGCTGCTGCGGATGAGCCGAGAAATGCTCCGCCAGGGATGGTGCAGACGACGCTGCCATTTGCAAACACTGCCGTTGCGCGACCTGTCCAAGGCAATGCACCAGCTGCTAATACCGACTATTCGAGTGACGAGGAACTAGACGCCACACCGCCACCGCCGTCCAAGCGGATGCGTGCTCTGTTTTAACGTACATACGAAGGATATCTTTTTTCAAGGTAAAGAACTTTAACAGTAAACAGGATAAACGACTATAAACTACAAACCACGGATCTTCTTCATTGACGGTTCACGCCTGGTTGCCTCGGCCTTGCCAGATTTGCTGGCACTGGCCTGCTGGGTGTGTGTTGTAGGCAATGTGCATAAAACCGGCGTTGCCGTTACCGACATCGCGGCCCTTGTAATGCCTTGGACTGATGGCTTGCTTCCAGCAGTATTAGTGAGTGCTTTCGCTGCAGTCGGCGCATGCGATTTTGGCTTAGCGGCGTTCCTGATTGCTGGTGTGGGCTTTGCCGAGACCATGCTGCGAGTGATGGTCTGTCGCGCAGCAGGAGCCGCCTTGCTTTTGGCCGGGCTTGCTGACGCCGTGTCGGTGGCCTTTGGCGCGCTCGATGTCGAGGTTGCCTTCATGGATGCTCCGTCGAATGCGCCAATATTAATGATCTTATCGCTCATCGCCGCCAAGTTGATACTAGTATTCGAGTCTGTCATACCCGCGTTCTCATTTACAGGTGTTGCAGTGCTGCCTACAAGATTGGTCGATACTCTATTGACACCCGCTACCTTGGTGTCGCCGCTGCTAGTCTTTTCGCTGTCATCGTCGCTATCGCTATCGTCCATCGGAGAGCGGTTGCGCGCTGGCTCATGGAAGCCATCGTATGGGCCACTGCCGTTTATCATCGGACCGCTGCCATTCATCATCGGGCCACCATTCCCACTGTTATCATAGAATCCGCTGGCATTGCCTCTGTTCCATCGAGCTGCTTTGTAAGGATTCTTGGGAATTGGCCACATATCGGGGCTAGCGTGTGCGTGGTACCGCTGCCCGCGCATTCGCATGTTGCCGTATCGATTGCCGCCACCGCAGTTGTTGCCCATGTTCATCGGCCCGTACGAGTCTCCCATTCCATATGGCCCGTAGCCACCGCCATTGCCCATCATTGGTCCATTCATCGGGTAGCCAAATCCGCCGCCACCCATCCCTTGTGGTCCATATTGGGGAATGGGCAGTCCGCTGACGCCGCTACTGACGCATACGAGCGCGGCTAAAAGTGTTGTTCCAGCGGTACACCACATATGCTTGGGAGGAGTGCCAAAATAATCAAGTCGTGCGAAAATATGATAGCTGGTTTGAGAAGACGTACACGGAGTTGCGAGGGCGAGTGGCCGAGGCCACCACAACAGACCTGCGTGCTCGTTAAATACCCACGCCTAGCCAGGATGTTTGGTGCACAATATTACCACCCTTCTTTCATCCACATCGAAATCACTGCTGTCTCAGCTACCCACTCTCGCTCTCGTCTCGCCTGGTCTCGTCTGAGCACTGTTTGACCTAAACTGGCACTGGATCATAAAGTAGCTACTGTGGCATAATAGTTTGAAACGCACAGGAAAAAGGGGAGCATAACACAAATAATAAAAGGAAAAATGAGACATTGGGCAGTAGACTTTAAAATGTGCTCTGGTAGCTTTTTTTGATTGCAGGCTGGAAGCACTACTGCTGCGCCCAGCGTCGAATGACTGCTGGAACATCCACGCGATTTCGCACCAACTCGACGACTTGCCCCGGCTCTATCATCAGCTGCACCATACGGTACTCCTTTGGCGCCCTAGCAGCCTGCGCAGACCCCGCCAGCAAGTCGTTCCGGCCATACGACCCACCGCCGTCAGCAGCAATAGCAGTGGCCACGGGCCGCACAATTTCCAACTCTACCAATGTCTCGAAGGCCTTCAGCGCAACCGGCTTCTTGTAGACTTTCATGGCTCCGCCCGCAGATGCGACTAAAAGGTGGCGAGACATGAAGGTCTTGTACTCGTTGTAGACCATCTCAAAGTTGTACTTGCTGCTCCCGCTCTGAACCAAACTCTTCATAGAGATTATAAGGCTGAGCTCCAGCAACGATATGCTGCTCAGTACCTGCAGCTTGGCCGATGTCACATCCAGAGCAATGCTCGCCTCCACACACGCAAGCTGCAAAAATTGGGTTTGCGCTGATAGCTGGCAGGCCGCGGCTACGAATAGGCTTAGAAGCTGTCGCACGTCCTTGCCAAAGTCAAAGATCTGCGCCATGTGTCGTGCTACTGACTCGGCCGCCAAGACCTCATCGACTTGTGCGTTGAAGTGCTGAGCAAAGTTTTCAGAAACACCGTCTCTGCCCGAGTCAACGTGTAAGGCGAGCCGTGCAATTTCGACAAAGTCGCTCTTCTTCTGTGGGCATTGCACATAGATTTGCCGGTGTGAGAAGCGAGATTTGACGCGCTTCTCTAGGAGATCCATGACGTCTATGCGAGCTGTGATGCCCAAGACAGCAATTGGAGTCTGCTGGCTTTGCGCGATATCAAACAGCGTGTATAGCAGCGACTGCTTTGGGTGCTGAGCCAGCAAATCGAATTCCTCGAGGATAAACAGTACTGGTGGCACTGCCTCCTCTCCAGATGAGCGCAGTAGATTGAGGATATAGGTGAACGCGTCCGCAAAGGACCCAATAAGTATGTTCTCGAGGTCCTGCTCTATCAGCAGCTGCCGTGCAATGTCGCGCAACGCTATCCGGTCTGTTGTGTGCACGAACCCACTGAGCCGCACTACATGGTACCTTGATGTGGACACCGTTGCTGGCGCTTTGTGGCCGTGCTTGGCCTCTAGCATATCCAATGCTCTCTGCACAACTGCTGATTTGCCGCTCCCGCGAGGTCCTATCAGAAGACCCGTGTTTCCCTCGGCGCTAGTCACAGTGCGACAAAGCAACGAGAACACCAGATCCAGTGGCGAGTCCAACCCAACAAGCTCTGGCAGCGGCGCTCGCCCATACAGTCTGCCTAGCACGGCCCTGCGAGCACGGCAAGTGTCGACCACCTGAGTGGCGTTTCCAGAAATTGGCATTTGCGACGGCATTAGGCAGAAAGAAAAGCGGCCACTAATATAAACAAAAGAAAGGTAAATCGCAAAAAGGCAATAGTGCTCGCCCAAAGAAACAAAAAAAAATACCACAAACCCAAAAAAGCCCCTCTTTTCGAAATATTTCTTGTTGCGAATTATGACGCCTCTCTTGCCCCTGTTTGTATTTCTAACATATTTGCATTCTACTTTATCTGCCAGCGATTCACCTCATCAACTACCAGGCATGTCGTCAACAAAGGTGCTGAACAAGAAGAAGCGCGCCGTGCGGCAAAACTCGAACGTATTCGCCATATTTGACCAGAAGCAGATATCAGAGTTTAAGGAGGCGTTTGCCATTTTCGACCACAATTCCGACAACCTTATTGACCGCGCCGACCTGAGAGAAATGCTCAGCTCGCTTGGCCAGAATGTGTCAGAAACGCTTATTGACGAGATGGTTAACGAGGCACCTGGCCCCATCAACTTCACCATGTTCCTGACGCTGATGGGCGAGCACCTAAGCGGCACCGACCCAGAGAATGAGATTTTGGCTGCGTTCGAGGCCTTTGATATGGACGGCAGCGGCCTCATCTTCACCGGCGACCTGAGAGACGCGCTGATGCAGATGGGAGACCGCTTCTCAGCAAAGGACGTTGACATTATGTTCAAGCGCGCGCCCACTACGCCTGATGGGTACCTCAAGTATCGTGAGTTTGTGCAGATGCTGAAGCACGGGGAATAGACTTTCCAAATTTCGCTGTTGACCAATAACACTACTTGCTACTCTTGCTATCAGCAGCTACGAGCTCAGCTGCCGGTTCTCGACAGGGTCTGTGTTGCGCAAGGACACGAGGTAGGCCTCCCACAGAGTCACAATCTCCTCCTGAGTGTCAATGAGCGAGGCGAGATAGGCCTCGATGGCAGCCTGGAAGTCGCGCACGCGGCTAGCGTCAAAGCGCGCTACTTCCTGCTTGAGAATTTGTGAGACGTCATCAAAGGCATTGCGGTTGCCCTCGGTGCGGATCTCGGCACGGGCTATCTCGGCCTTGAGCTGAGACAGGCGCTCGGGCGATGCGCGGTTTGGGTGCTGCACATAGCCCTCCAGCACCTTGCGACGCTTCATCAGGTCGGCCAGGCTGTTTTGCCACAAGCCATAGGCACGGCCGCGAGCTGTGAAGGCGATGCGCACCGAGGCGATCAGCCGAATGTATTCGTCGGTTGTCAGCTGGAATTCGGCAAAGTCGGCAACGCCCTGGCGGCTCTGCAGCACCTTGAGCTTTTGCTGCAGCGAGCCCATGTCAGTCAGCCCGTTGGACAGGCTCTTGCTGAGCTCCTGTCCGGCCATCTTCAGATATGCCTCGCCTAGCTCGCCATGCGCAATGGAGAGCTCGCGGCGCTGGCGCTGGCTATACTCGAGGGCACGAAGCAGGGCACGTAGCTCTTCCTCGACGGCATCCAGCTCCTGCATGCGGCGGGCAAACCACTCGTCCTTCTCCTTGTACTTGGTGCCGCCCCACCCATCGCCAAACAGGCCGCTGCCTCCACCGCCGCTGCTGCCGCTGCTGCCACCACCGCCGCTGAGCGGAGGGCCAGTGCCGTTGATCTCGGCAGCCACCCTATTCTCGGTTATTACGCGGGCTTTGGTAGCAAAGTCGTCGGCCTCGATGAACAGGCGGAACACATCGTCACACCACAGAACCGGATGCTCGCTGATGCGCGTAAGGCAGCTCTCGAGGCCAGCACGGCGAGCCTCTACAAACTCATCCTCAAAGCGACCCATGGACTGCTTTTCGGGGATGGCGGGGACTATGATCCCAGGGTGCCTGGCAACCAGCTCTTGGATGAGCCAGTCAAAGTCACGGTATCGGCGGCGCACGACCATCTCGCTCTCGCGAAACATGGGCGCATCGCTCAGAGTCCTGACCTTGTACGCAATATACGACTTTAGCGAGTCGCTGACTTTGACCGGCTCTGTCACGTGGATCTGGAACTTTGGGATCTGGTCCGCAGGTGTAGGGTCCAGTGAGCGCCGACGCTGGTGCGCCCCCATGTACCCGCGAGAGACGGATGAGCGGGATGGCGTAGAGACCGTTGCGCTAGGCCGATCAGACGGCGTGGGTGACCGTGATCGCGAACCTTCGACATGCTGGTGGGCATGCAGAACTTGCTCCTGCTGCAGCGGCGGCGACAGCTGCTGGTCGTATGGGTGCGGCTGGCTGAGCGGTGGCATCGGCGGATGGGGATGAGCTGCCCTGTCTTCGCTGTACGCAATGTTGGGGCGAGTCTCGGACAGGGAGCGGGTCTGGCGAGCCTGTATGGCCAGCTGCGAATTAAAAGTCGACGAGGACACATCGACGCTGGCCCTGGTTGCTGCTGGCGGGGCGACTGGCGTGCTTTCAAGCTCCTCGTCGGCTACAGCGCTCGAGAGCGGGTCCTCAAACGTGGTTGACGATAGCTGCTTTCCCAGCACGCGCGGAGAGCGCAGCCCGCGCTTGATAATGCCTACTCGCCGCGCCGTCTGAACCGTTGGCGCCATAAACGCCGATGCCGAGAGTGGCTTGCTATCTGGCCCTTCAGCAGCCGAGCTGGAGCCAAGCGACGCACTAGCATCACCACCCAGGGCTGCTTCAACGCTGCTGGCGGAGGAGCTAGTCGCAGCGTCTTGGTCGCTTGTGGCTTCCTGGCTATCATCAACATGGCTGGTAGTGATACGGAGCCTCTCGGCAGCATGACGCATAGAGTTCTCGTCATCGTCATCGCCATCGCCATCGCCATCCTCCTCTTGTCCGTCTTCGCTGCTCTGAGTATGTGCGGCTGCCAGCGTCCCGGCAGCAGTGGGTGGGGCGCCCCAAGGCGATTCAGTGTCGCCAAAGGGGTTCATCTCGCTGGTGTCAAATGTGAATGGCTGCTGGTGGGGTGTGCCAAAGCCGCCGCCAAATACATCGCTGTCGTCGTCCATAATGAAGAATTATTGTAGAGGCGAATTGGCGTTAGCTGATGCAAAAGAAGCTGGCGGGAAAAAAAGAGGGAGGGGAGGCAATTGGATTGATGTCACGTGGTGTGGTAGCCACAACGGAGCGAGACAGCTCCGTGGGCATGCCCCCGCCGTGGCAGCTTTGCTCCTGCATGTTTACATTAACTTCATCGACTCAGTCTAGTATATACCTACATGCGCAAAATGAAGGCGAAGGAGGACATTGATGGCAGCGGGGCCGTGGGCAGCAACAGTGACAAGAAGAGTGCTGCCATAGAGGTGTTTGAGGAGCTGCTCAAGTACTATGAGAGCAAGATTGACGCTCTGAAGCAGACGCGCGACGCATTGGAGAGCGCACATACGGGGAGTACCAGCAGTGGCAATAGCAGCAGCAGCAGTGGTCATGGCAGCGATGATGCTGGATCATCAAAGTGGAGCCGCGCACTGCTCGCCATGGAGCTGTTTGCAGAGATGATAGATGATATGATGATGGACGTGGTGTTTGAGACTCATGTGGAGGCCAAGCAGTGCGCGTCATCATGCGCAGTATGCAGTACACAGTAAGTGCCAACCAGTTGTCTATGTGCAGTAGTGTCCCTCTGCTCCTTCTTGCACTGACCAGGCTAGAGATGTTTTTGCCAATTGCATTTGTGTAGGTGTCAGAGCGACGGTAAGCTTCTGCCGGCACTGCCTGTGTGGTGGGGAGGCATAGACAAGGACTGCGGCTAACATTGCTGGTGTATCTATTGTGTGTAGCGAATGTTGTGCAAATGGATGTCACTGCGGCGGACGGATCATCCCCGGGCGTCGCAGCGGATCTATTCGAGTGCCCAAACTGCCAGCGCCCGTATCCTGCTGCGCGCTTTGCCTCACATATGGACAAGTGCATGGGGCTCTCCAGCCGCCGTGCAGCCACACGAAGGTAAGCCTCCAAGAGAGAAAAAGGGCATCTAGATGTCCGCGCCACACCACTCAAATGTCAAATGCTTGTGTCTGCGATATAGTGCCGTGTCGACGCCCAGCTACCCAGCAGCCAGCTACGAGTCGTCGAGCGAGCACAGCATGGACCGGAAACGTAAGAGACACCTGACAATAGTGGCATGTTTTGATTATTTGGCGACCTCTGAGCCACAAGCAAAGCCTGAGGATGGATCGCCTCCAACTCACACTATTTTCAATGCCAAACTCTTACGCCTGTAGGCAAGCCAGCGGTGACAAGCAGCTCTGCTGCCGCAAAGGACTCGCTGTTGGCCGCATCTGGCCGCAAGAAGGCCAAGCGAAAGTGACGCTCCTAGAGGACCAAGCGGTCTCTTCCAGCGCGACTCCGAGCAAAAGGTGTCAGCAAGAGGGAGGGGCAAGTGACTGTGGCAGTCTTTTGCGGATTGGGGGCACACGCCCCTCATCCCGCTCTGCGCCGACGCCCTAATCCGAACGCCTTTGCCTTGCGCGGCGGCTGATGGCCTCTGACTTGCAAAGGGGCCATCCACGCGGGCACTTTGCCCAGCGAAAAAGGCAGCCAGCAAAGCCTCTCTTCTCCATCCGCACTCTTCCCGAGGAGCGGCGTGCTTGCCTGCCTGTCGGATGGGGGGAAGCCGTCTTGCTCGCCCCTCCCACCCAGGCCTTAAATTCTGCCGCCTCTGCCCTGCTGCTTTCTCGTCTCCACTTCTCTACTTGCTTCGCATTTTCTACTTTCCCCCCTGCTGTTGCTGCTGCCGTCTTTTTTTAACACCTCAACCAACTACCAATAACAACCGCAGCTCTCCCAAAAATGTCTACCTTGCCGTCGCGCGATGACTATGTTTACATGGCCAAGCTCTCTGAGCAAGCCGAGCGCTACGATGGTACGTACCACACTGTGTTCCTGACATTGCCTTTTTCCGCCTGGCTTTGGCTTTGATCTGCGCCTCCGGCCAGAAAGATGGCCTTGGTGAATCTGTCGCAGACTGATGAGCTATTGTATCATACGAAAGCTTGCTGAATAGCGCTACCACCACCGCCTTTATTACTATCGGCCCACCTTGGCTGTGCTCGCCGATGGCTGATTGGCCATCGCCCGGCAGTGCAATCCCGACGCGAGTTTTTCCGCCCGGCTTACGCCACCAGCCTCCTTTCCTTGAGCCAGCCGCCGCTTACATACTGTGGATAATGGACGTGGACTGCCAGCTTTACTGCGCCTGGTGGCCCATGTCCTTACACAATTGAGGTTCCCCCCTCTTGTGCAAATGTCACTTGTCTTGCTTTAACAAACAATCACTAACCAGCATGTCCATGCTATGTGGCCTTTTAATATATATTTTTTGTAGAGATGGTCGAGAACATGAAGAAGGTTGCCGCCGAGGAACAGGAGCTCTCTGTCGAGGAGCGCAACCTACTGTCTGTTGCCTATAAGAATGTCATTGGAGCTCGCCGTGCCTCGTGGCGCATCATATCCTCCATCGAGCAGAAGGAAAAGTCAAAGGGCAACATGGAGCACATGGCCATTGTCACCAAGCAGCGTCACGCTGTCGAGAAGGAGCTTTCGGACATTTGCAAAGACATTCTCAATGTTCTCGAAGAATACCTGCTCAAGAACGCTACCTCTGGCGAGTCCAAGGTCTTTTTCCTCAAGATGAAGGGAGACTACTACCGCTACATTGCCGAGTTTGAGACCACCGAGAAGCGCAAGGAAGCGTCTGATAACTCCCTCGATGCATACAAGGCCGCCACAGTCACTGCCAACTCTGAGCTGGCACCCACACACCCCATCCGCTTAGGCCTGGCCCTCAACTTCTCTGTCTTTTACTACGAGATCCTCAACTCGCCCGAGAAAGCGTGCCATCTCGCCAAGCAGGCATTCGACGACGCCATTGCCGAGCTCGACTCGCTCTCCGAGGACTCGTACAAGGACTCTACTCTTATTATGCAGCTCCTGCGCGACAACCTTACCTTGTGGACATCCGACATCCAGGACGCCGCCGATGCTCCCAAGCACGAAGAGGCCCACAAGGATGCCGATGCTGCTGCTGCTGATGACAAGGAAGACGCTGATGTGGAGCCTACCGCCTAATGCACTATACTCATCTCTCTCAATTGCTGTTGGTCTTTACTATAATATTCTCACTCATAAACTTTTAATCTTTCCTGATATACTCATGGCACGAGTGATTGCACCAAGGCTCTGGACTACCAGCACCAGCGGCACCACAGCCCATGGCGCATTCATTGCCATAAAATACCCGTAGTAGTAGAGCGCCTCTGGCCGGCAGTTCGACTCTGCCGCTGCCATCTCGGTTCCAAAGTACAGCGCTACCGAGTACAAGTGCAACACTGACGCGCACAGCTGCGCAATGTATCGAACTCCCAGCGACTGCGTCCAGATGCCATACGTTGCTACCACGCACAGTGGACCAGTGACTGTGACTGTGATAGTCTCGAGAGCAAACACCAGCGGAGCTTGGGCCAAGTACCGGCTGTCGCTTTTGGCGTACTCCTTCCATGTGCTGGCCAATATGTCTTGAGCCATGACAAGAGTGCGAAAGTGCAACAAATAGTAGAGCTCGTACACGCAGTGCAATGCTGCGCATAGCACAAACCACATAGCTGCTAGGCGGTCCAACCGCCCCAGTACCCGGCCGTGAATACGTCGACCAGAAAACGCCACATAGGTACATGTAAGAATGGCGCCCAGAGCACCTCCCATCACAGCTACCAGCGTAAGCGGCGACTGCGTCGGTGGAGCGTATCCACTCAGCTCTAGCGACTGAGGATAGTACGGGTGATGCCCGACAACAGACATTGGGAACGACAAGCAACTTTGGAGAAGAAAAAATAGAGGATAATTTAAAGGGAAAAAAGTTGTAAAGGAGTGTTTATTTATTCGAGCGAACCAAATGTAGTATGGCCACCAAGCTCATACTCTATCGCAAGATCCAGCTCCAATACGTCCTTGTAGCAAGTTAGTCGCTGCTCCGACATGTACAGCTCCTTCAGCCGCTCGCGCGCAGCATTCGCATACTGAACAGTCTTGGTGCGGCCCTGGCGCGTTAGCGGCACCATGGCAACCAGCTGCTTGAACAGTCGCAAGCTGCGGTCAAGCCGGTCATCAATGGCGTTGAGATCTTCGTCGAGCGCAGCCAGCTTCGTCTCCAGCAGCCGAGCACGCTGCTCGCCATGTTGCGCTTCGGATTGCTGAGACGTGACCGCAGAAGAAGACGAGTCGGCGGAACGGCGCTCCACACCCATGGTCTTGAAGGCGGCAGCACAGTTGATGCGTGCCATCCATTCGGCCACAGCATCGTCGTTGGGCGCCTTTATTAGCACTTGGCTGCCGTCGCCCGCTAGAATTCGAAAGACGTGGGGATATTTTTTGTAAGCAGCATCAACAATAGCCACGCCCTCCCGCAAGGGGACAATCGTCTGAATAGACATGGCCGGTCTGCCGCTGCCACTACTAGAAGTAAGCGACCCTGAATCAGGGCCTCCATTCGAGCTGGCGGGTTGTTGTTGCTGTTGTTGCGCCTCGGACTGAGCCGCGTCGTTGAACCGGAAAAAGTATAGCCGGCTGCCACTCAGCACCATCCAATTATCCTTCCACCGCCGCACCAGCCCGCGCCGCCCATTGTCCAAGAGCTCCATCTTGCGCGATACTCGACCCGACATGTCCACTCGTAGCAGCGCGCTGGATGCCGAAGCAGTAGTAGCCGCCACCACAGCTGCTGAGATGCTGCTGCCAGCCACACCTGCACACCCAACTACAGCGTTGTGGTGTTGCTCGTACTGCTGTCGCTGTAGGGGCGGAGAGGGTTTCTGGTAGATGATGCCCGAGAGTGGCCGTCCCTGGCGCAGCGATATGCGCCGCTTGACGTGGCTCTTGACGCCGCTCAGTCGGATGGTTTCAACTACCAATGGCTGCGCAGAAGCTGCGACATCCGATGTGACAAAGCTAGTTGATAGCGACAGGCCCAGATGCGGTCCGCGTGGGCTGTTTGGCGGGGAGAGCGCGCCAGATGAGCTTCCATCGGACTCTGGGCTGCTAGATATGTGCGCCAGCCTTCCTTGACTCGACCCAACATTCACTGCAAGTGGCGAGCTTCTATATGGCCGCCCAGTACTCGGCCGCTGAGTGTCTTGAGCTGCAGCCGTAGTGCTGTCCTCGCTGGACATCGTGTAGAAAGCACTAGAGCTTATGCGACCGAGCAATATGTCGCCGCTCTCGCCCTCACAGCCAGCCTCGCCCAGGATTGGCAAAGAGTATGTCATGGCAAAGTCGGTGCCAAGCGGCGAGATTTGCGGGATATTGACTGACGGTGCCACAGTGCTGGCGCGCAGTCGCAGCGAGGACACACTATTAGCCAGCAAGTTGTCGTCGTATTCATAACTGGCAACCGAATCTCGCTCTCCTCCACGCAGTGAGCTCTCGTAATTATTGCTGCGCGAAACTGTGCCATGCGACGTGCTTGGGCGCGAGATAGTCGGTGGTAGCACCTGAGAATCGCTGACAGCTACGGTAGGACTTTCCGGGCCAAGCCCAACTGGCGCAAATCGCCGGCGTGGCAGCGAAGAATACGAATACTGCTCCTTTGAGGGCACGTCCTGGGGGCTCAGCGGCGATTTGTTGTGCGTACTAGCCGAGCTAGTTGGCGCAAACACGCGTCGAAGCCAGCCCGATATACCCGGAGACTGGTCTCGAGCCAGATCCGCCACAGCGCCAGGTGTGTGATATTGGTGCGTGCCAATACCCTGGCTAGTGGCTGGTCTCTGAGCAGCAGGCGCTGTTGCAAAGGGCTGACCACTCAGCATGCTTGATGGCGCATACTCGAACTTGACCATGGTAATGTTGTCGTAGAGTATATCCAAGATCTCGTCAAACATCTCGTTGTCTCGCCCTGGCTCGTGCTCATCGAGAAGCTTCGCCCGCGCCACAAACTGAGCCTTGCTGATCTTGTGTTTGACCTTTGGGTTGTGTGCATCTGTGTGCAACAAGAGTATGGCAAAGGCGTAGGCGTATACAATATCGGCAGAGAAGAACAGCTCAGGGTTGCACGAGTGGTAGCGGCCAGCAAAGCTAGTGATTACACGGTCGATCTGCTGCGACTCGGCGGGAAGGTGTAGTTCTTGGAACAGCTGCCTAAGAGCAAAGTCGATGGGCTGGTCGCAGAAATCGAACCGCCTCATGTAGGCGTCCAACATTTGTCTGTGCTCGTCGTCACTCTTGCTCAGTTCTGAGCCAAGCTTTGTGGCGGGCGTGTGGCCCTCTACGTACCGCAGCTGTTGGCGAACGATCTCGCTATGTCGGGTCCCAAGCTTGGGTCGAGCAGTCTCGCCCAGGCACTCAGCTGTGCTACTCTTTGTGATGCTTGGGCGTAAATCTCCACAAGCAGTAGAGGGTCTCTCAATCCTCGACGATGCTACTGGAGCGGAGAGTGGAGCAGACAGATCAATACAGCGAGGTCCACTATCCAAAGCAGCGACACTATCCAAAGCAGCGACACTAGCCGCAAACTCGCTCCCTTCGACAAAATCTCTGGTAGTCAACGTGTCAATGTCGAGCTCAGTCACGGCCTCCGCGTCAAAGTTGATGTGCAGCTTCTCGCTGCCGGAAAGGCTGCTGGCAGCGATCGTGGGCGTATACTCGTCGGCACTTGGCACTGCGCAGGTGCCAGCCAACGCACCATGCTCTTGTTGGTAAGGAAGCTCAGCTTCGGCCAGTAGAGCGCTGTCAAACAAGTCCTCGGAGTTGATATAGATGCTCTCTCGCTTTTTGCTCTTTTCGGCCGCAGGCACATGTGGGCTAGACTTTGCTGTCGCTGTAGTGCTGTCGTCGCTAGCCGTACCTTTGCTGTTGGCTGGTCGGCGAGAGCCGTTCTTATCGGTAAATGTGGGCATGCCAAAGGCGGCGTCGGCCTGGAGTGACAAGAACTGCAAGCCAGTGAGCGGGAATGCCACTGACACAGCATGCTCGCCGCGCATAGCCATGGTTGCCGCCGACAGCGTCGACGTTGTTGAGCGTGCAGAGAGCGGCGGCAAGCGCTCTGCCAAGGCCTGGGTTACGTCCTGGTAGAGGTCGACATCGGGCGGAAGATCCAGCTGCAATGGCTGTGGGGACGGTGGCGCCTCATGGCTACTGACTGCTTCGTCAATATCGTCGCCATCCCCAAACACCGATTCGAAATCCAGCTGGTCTGCAATGGTTTGCGCGCGAAACAGGTGCTGATTTTGGATGAGTGTGCGGCTCCAACGCTTCGCCGTCTGCTTCCTGGAAAGTATGTCGCCTGACGAGTACAAGGAAGTCGCTTGGTTGTTACGCACTTCACGCAATGTTGGGCCTGACAGGCCAAAGACAGTGGCAGGTCGGGGACGGGCCGCGTAGATGGGCTTCCTTTTGTCGACAAGCGACGTTTGCTGAGGCGGTGATACTTTTTCCTCATTGAAGGGACCGCTTACCACGGCATCATCAACCGAACTAGGCTCGTAGCTGGCAAACTCGTACTCAGCCTCTTCAGAGATATCGTCCAAGCTGCCTTGGCCACCCTCCATGGGCATCCCCACCAACACAGCATCCTCATCTATGTCATCAGTGGTCACCACATCGTCTTCGCCTTCGTCATTCTCCTCGCCAGAGTCCTTGTTGGCCATCAGCTTCTCGTACTCGGCAAACAGCCGCGAGCGCCGTGCCTCGTCGCGCGAGAGCCGAAGCTGTCGAATAGACGGGTTGTACATTGACATTTGCCGCCGATTATCGTGCGTCGTCGCTGGGCGAGGCACTTGGTTGGGAAGATACATTGGCTCTCTGCGCGCTTCAGTTTGTGGACGATCAAGCGAGGATGCCGTATGCGAGCGCATAGGTCTAGCAGCACTGGCATCATCCGTGCCCTGCACAGCCGATTCTCCAGAGCATCGGTTGTTGCCAAGAAGCGATGGCCTCAAGCTGGGTATTGATAGGCATGAGCTCGACGTATTCGGGCGTGGCGACGCACGAGCAGTGTCGCCCTGGATGCCAAAGGCAGAGGTGCTGGCGTTAGAAGCAAAAAGAGAGTACATTCCCTGGTTAGCCGCGGCAGTTTGTGGACGGCTGCTAGCTTCTCGCGAGGGAGGCAGGCTTTTGCTCTGAGAGACGGTAATACCAAGCCCGCTGTGAGGCGGCGCTATCGGCTCTTCGGACCCCTGCAATGGCGACGCGCACACCGACCAGCGAGAGGGGCCCGATGCCCGCAGTCCAACAGCCTCGCGAAGAATCGAGTCTACGCGAGACAACGACTGAACATGAATGTCGCGCCACTCGGTATAGTGCTTGGTATGCGCATCCTGCATAGAAGTAAGTGGTCGGCGGGTTGGCTGTGTGCTGGGAGCAATGCTATTTCGCTTCCGACTACGGCTGCTCGCACTGCTCTGGGCTCTGGCAGCACTGGCCTTCTTTCTTGCTGGCTTTGACTCCTGCTGCCTCCTCTTTGCTGCCTCCGTGCTCTTGTCAGAAGCCTTGTCGGTAGGCGTAGCTACTGGTGCCTGCACTAGCGGAGGCTGATCGACCACGGTTTTAGCACTGCTGCTGCTGTCAAGGTCATTTACGGCCACGCTATTCGACTCCCAGGGCTTCCAAGTCACTGGGATGACCTTGTCGACCAGCGGCACACCCTGATACACACCGTGGTAGGATGTCGGCAGCACCTCCTTTTTCTGTATTGGTGCTAGCCGCGAGTTGTAGTAGGACAATGTCACTGGTGGATGACGCGGCGCCGGCCTTTGAGAGCCGGTCTTGTTGCTTTCTGGGGGCTTAGCGTCGCTCATTGCCGCTAGACCATGCGGTTTGCCCTCGGGGCTCAGTGGATGGTTGACTTGCGGCAGGCGCGTAAACGTGGATTTGTTATCAAACAACGCCACCTACTTACTGACAAAACATACGCGATTATTGAGCATAAACAACAATGGCTCCAATTGTTTGCAGGGCAGAAGGGATGCACGTGTGACATGAAAGGCTGGGATGGCGCCATGGTCGATATTAACGACAATTTAGATAGACCGGGTTTGTCCGAGCGGCTCATTGCAGCCGTCAATATGGCGCGTGTATTCAATAATTCGCAGAGCCACCCTTTTGGGATCATTCTGCTTGCATTACTGCTAGAGAGACCACTCGGACAGGGCTCGGTAACTAGCAGTAGATAGATGGGAGGGAAATAGTGTAGTCGCTGGAAGTGGGGGCCAAGGGAAACCCTTCCTAGGCCCTGTGCGGCTGTAGGCAGACTTGGCTCTTCCTCTTCGATGACAGGGCTAGCGTGCAATCAGCGCCATGTCAGTGCGGAGCCAGACTTACCGAAAGACGTTTGGACAGCTCGTGCTCGTCATGCTGTAGCTGCTTGCCGCAAGCAGTCGATGGCCGATCAGGAACCATGTCTAGCAGCTCCTTGGTGGCCACGTCGGGAGTTGCGGGCAGCGGCTTATTGACCGACATAGCCTACCCTAAGACTATGGACGCCTCTGCTAACGTGTCCCGCCGCCAGTCGGCTAATAAAGCTTTGTATAGGTTGCGTTTGTAGAACGGCCCTCAATAACCGGAGTAGTGGCCGAAATTCAAAATATCAAAATATCAAAAGAAAGAAATAAAGAAAGAGCAGCAAATACAGCGAATAGTGGCAAAAAGCGCTTGAAAGCACAAAAGAACCAGTTCCAAAGAGACTGGGGCCACTTTCAGGTAACAAAGTCAAATGGCTCGAACCCTGCTGCCTCAAACTAAATGGGATATAGACTCGAGGCAGGCCACCATCTGATGCTGGTAGCCGCTCTGCACGTGATTTTTGGTTCTGAGAAGGTTGCTACGACTGACTGCCATGCAGCCTGGCCCAATCGGGACCCACTTGGCTCGGCTCTGTGAGCTGGTGTGAGATGTCCAGGCGTGTCATCAGCCTGCTTCATACTGCACACGCAACCGTGCTAAACAGTGTATTTGCACTACATACAGGAGTAAACAAAATGCTAAGCGACAAGCACACCCGATGTGTGTTGGCTGCGTTTATGCGCGAAACACATGGACGATGCGCGTAATATACTCACGGCAGATAGGGCACTCGCGACGATCGGACTGTACAATTTTCTCACCACACTCCAAGCATGTACACATGTGACCGCAGTTAAGGAATACGCTGTTGGTTGTGGCATCCCAACAGATCCGACACAAGTTGTCGTCGGCGTCGTGCGAGCTGCCACTGTTGCCTTCTCGGCTATCGCCGTGAGTATTAGCTGCTGCTTCGTGTCCCATCTCTAGCTTGGTGTTGATAACTAGACGTTCTACACGCTGAATCAACTCCTGTTTCTCTACTATATTGTTGTAGTCGACATGGTGCTTCGCCAGTAGCGCCTTGAGCGCTTTGATGCTCAGTCCGCCAACATCCGTGCTATCGCGCACCAGGTCTTTGAGATTGGGTACGCCACCGACAGCAGTGCTAGCAGGTACCGATGGTGGTGTCGGCCTATTTGTCCTCTGTTGGCTGCCAATGTCCTGAGCTGATCGGGGCCGTGGCGGCTGGAACTGGGGCTGCAACCGAGAAGGCTGGGAACGCTGTGCACGAGAGTAGGCGTGTGAATAAATGCTCGAGTCATGGCGGGGTGTTCGGCTGGTGCTGCTACTACTAGCACTGCCATATCTATGCTGGTCACTGGGCGTTGACGCTGATCTTGGCTCAAATATCTCGCCAAGCTGTTGCCCCAGGTTCTCCATTCCACGGCCAATCTCGCTGCCAATATCCGAAAACATTCGATCCCAGTTGGTGGTTCTGTCGCTAGCATTTGACCTACTTCGTGTATGGTGTTGCTGCTGCTGCTGCTGTTGATGTTGACGGCTGGACGAGACAGATCCAGAGGGACGAGGCAGAGAGTCGCGGTACACATTCTCATTCGCCTGCGGGACAGGTGAGTTGTTATAGATCGCAGCTACCAGGTCGCTTTTCTCAATCATCGTGCTGGGCTTATAGAGTCCATAGAGTTGCAGATACGCTCGTAACTCGCGGATCGAGCAGCTCTCGAGGTCCTGCTTGCTCTTTATCGATGTATGCAAGTTGCGGTCACACATGGTACAGCACGCGACCGCTGTTCGCAAGCCGTACTTTGGTAGGTACCACTTGCTATCCAGGCAGTCTGAGCACACGACTTGGCCTATATAACGAGAAAAAGGCAATGGCGAACACTTCACTTTAGCTACACTCGCCTAGTACAAGACGTGACTGCGCAACAGGCATAGTCCCGCAATCCACGCTATCGCTACTGACACACTTACCGCAGTTGCCGCAGTTGTTCTACGCCGTAGTACACCCGTTCGGCAAAGAAAGAAAAGAAAAGCTGTCATTAGTAACAAGCGCACATACGAGCGCATGCGCTGTTCTTGGGCTGTCGTTTTTAAGACAAGCACTTCTGTCTGGTTCCAACCTACCTTGCGACGGAATAGATTAAAGGTAGAGCCGCATGAAGGGCAGGCTGGGTACTGGCTGCGCTCCAGAGGCTTTGCTATCTCGTACACGGCATTATGGCGGTCGCGCAAAGGCCCGCTGAGCTCTCGCAGGGCTTGCTCAATTGCTGGTGGCAGCTCGGAACTGGAGGCCGGAAATGGCAGCGCGTTAAACAGCACCATTAGCTCAATGTGATAAAGTATGTCGGGAAAGAAAATTCAAAAATAAACCATGCAGAAACAAAGAGAAGGAGAGACTTGGCGACTCAAGGAAGGTAGCAGAAGCTTGCAAAGCATGCCGCAGAATAAAGTGGAAACTATTCACACGTGATTCAATCACGTCACTCCTTGGCTCCATGAACCCAGATCCTGTCACTCAGAACCACGTAGCTCCTGAGCCGAGTGCAAATATAAAAAGCCCTAGACGTAGGCACCCATTTTCTGCCTCTGTAATGTATAGTATGGCCAAGGCTGGAAGCAGAGGCAAGAGGGAGGAGACATGCGCTGCGCAAATGGCCATGGCAATGATGAGGATAAAGAGCGGGCTGCTCCAGCGAACCGGATGGATGATGCGCTTGTCTCACGCACACTTGAGCCAGTATTACCAGGGGGTTGACCCAGATGCTTGGGCGCACTTTCGATTAATTAGACTTGCCTTTTTACTGATATTTCCCACATGTGTATTTTTCGCCTCAAATCAAGGCAGAATCATCAACGCGGCAGTATTCTCCTCTCCCCGTTGCTCTAAATGTCTAAATCTCCCGAGTTCAGCGAACAATCCAAATAAATGAGATGAAGCGCTACTACTGCACGCGCAGCCTGAGCCAGTTTGCGTGTATTGTGAAGAAAATGCTCCGAGGCGCGCGTTTGCTCAGAGAGGCTCTTCCACCAGCTTTTGCTTTTCTCTTTTCGCTGCCCGAGCCCTTTCTCTCTTTTTTAGTATATCTTGTGTATTTGGCTCCTTTCTGTCCAGGCACCCTTTCACTTTGCACAGCGACGAGCAGCGCCTTTCTTCTTCTTCCAGCAACGACGCGATGGGAACCCGACGCCACCGGTCTGTCAAAGACATTGGCCAAAGCAGCCTTGAGCGGCTGCTAGCGGAGCACCTAAGGGACCCGACCCCGGCTGCCATTCGCAACGGCGCCTACTACACGCCCCATTACTTGGACCAGCCAACGCCTCATCCGCCCGCACCATCGCTGAGAGTGGCCACTGAGCGGTGCCTGTCGCAGCTACCTGGGTTTACGACGCCAACGCCCACTCGCAATAGCAACGTACCTGCCGACCCGTTGCCAAAGGAGGGCGCTAGCCCGCTTGGCGAATATGGCCGCCCACTAAAGCACAGCGCCAGGCGGATATCGGGGCCAGCCACTTCTATTCCAAATCAAGCGCCACCAGCGGCCGCGCTCGAGGCAGAGACAGATATCAAAGATAAACGCAAGCATGTGCTGTGCGAGCTCATGTCTACGGAGGAGGCATATGTGAGCGATCTCAAGGTCCTGGTCGCCGTTTTTGCCGTGCCACTTTGCCATTATGCAGGGTCACGAGCCCTGCAGATGGAGCTGATTCTGCATCCGCTGCAGATGCTTTTCTCTTTTCAGCGCCGATTCTTGCGCCTGCTGCGGCGAGCAACCCACGTTGTAGAGGTAGCGCAGCTGTTTGCGGCCGAAGCCGCCGGATTTGAGGCTTACATTGGCTATTGTTCCCAGTACCATTGGCTTTGTGGCACGCTCGATCTCTTGGAGGCGGACCCTGAATGGTTGGGCTTTTTAGGCGAGGTACAGGCACAGATCAACGTGCACTGCGGCAAGCGTCGCCTGGGCCTGCGCGACTTTCTGATAAAGCCAGTGCAGCGCATTTGCAAGTACCCGCTATTTCTCAAGGACTTGGCCAAGCACACTAGCCAAGACGCCGAAGCCACAGCCTACGCCAAATTGAATGCTGCACTTGCCTTGATTCGCAGCGTCTGCGAGGCCATAGACCAAGAGCAGCAGCGCAACGATTCGCTGCGACTACGCCAGGCAGTGCTGTCCAACTACTCGGACAATATGGAGCTGCCGCTGAATCTCGTGTCGAAACTTGGAAATATCGTGCTCTCGGGGCCCCTGCGCATCGTAAGCTACAGTAGCAGAGGGCCCAATACGCCGAACGTACTCGGCTGTGTATTGTTTCGGCGCTTTTTCATTGTTCTCAAGCCAAAGCGATCCGCCATGCTGTTGCCCCAGTTCTGGTTTCCACTACATACGATGCAGCTAGTCGACGACGGCGCTCCATGTGCATGGTGGCTTGTGCACATTGGCAGCAGACAGCGCATGCTCTTTGAGGCCAGATCTGACGACGAAAAGCGGGCGTGGATGGACAAACTCAGTGAAGCCATTTCCAGCTCCATTGCGCGCCTTGTTACCAGACATGCCAAGAGCTCTCCAAGCCGGAAGCCAGCCCTGATGTCGGCGTCCTTGCCTACAGCTGCAATTCACAGCAACTATGTCTGCGCCACAAAGTCGGCAGGCTCATCCCCCTTTCCCGCGCCTCCAGCGGAGGTTGCTGCCGTTTCTAGCAGTGCTACTACTGAAGATGCGTACAAGCACGCTGGGCTAAAGCCAGCTCAGATTGGCCATGGCACGACAGCAGCCGAGCCCGCCGCTCTACTTACCAACCACAACCACTGGTCGTTCTGGAACCATGGACTAGCGCCAGCAAGCAAGGCTAGTCGGACTGGTAAGCGTTTTGAGGCAATGACGTCCCCTGAGCTTTTGCGCCTGAGTGCACTAGCTAAACTAAAGCAGAAATCACTAGACAGGACCAACTCGCACCGACGCCCACATCTCTTTTCTCCGCCGCCGTTTCGGCTGCCGCTCATACAGCCTCGGCCAGCTCCCTCAGCTACAACTGCCGCTACTAGCCGCGCAGACCGCTTGTCGACTGGCAGCAACCCGTCGCATACTACGGCAGTCGAGCCGGAATGGGCCTTTGGTGTGTGCAGTGATCGCGAGGGTTCAACGGTCTCTAGTGCTGGGTCCACCTTTCACGAGGCAGTCCCATCTCGGAGCTCTCGCCAGCAGTCGCTCTGCCACCGTGAAAGCAGCCACTCTAGCAATGGCAGCAACCACGTAGGAGCCCAGCCAGCCCTTGTGCCACCGGATCCTGGTACTACGCCTACTTTGTCCGTTCGTCTACTAAGGATGCTTGGCCACCTCTCCATTCGCAAACGCCGCTCAGGTGGCAGACCCAAGTACCCGAGTGCAGGAGATTTGGACAAAGAGTACAGCAGTCGTGGCCGCTCTTTTAGCAGCAGCGGCAGCAAGCGCGGTCGCCAGTCTGGAAGCTATGTGACTGATAGTAGCAAACTGTCTGATCTGAAGACAAGTAGGTCCAACACAGCCGCAGAGCAACTGGCGGAGCAGGCATGCTCTGTCTAAGGCAAAAAAATCTAGGCAAATACATCATTGAACTTTTAGCTATGAAAGCCACGATTACTTGACAATCGATGCCCTCTTTGCTTGTCCCAGATGGTGCCAAAGATCGGTGGCAGCCAGGTACACGCCAGCCATGTGGCGTGGGCCTGTAAATCCATTGCGAGCATGGAGGACCTTCAGGTTGTCGTAAATTACCACATCGCCAGCTTGCAAGCCAGCCTTGATCTGAAAGTCGTCGCGGTACAGCAGCTTGTCCCACTCTTGCTGCGCCTCATACCACTCGCGGAGCTCTGAAAATGGCACGTCGGTCTGAGCGCCTTGCGTAAAGTAGCTATAGCGGACCTGAGCTAGTTTGCGCTCGTTGGTTGCTGGGTCAGTTTCGTCAGACAGGCGCAGAATAGGGCTGACATGCAGTGCCTGGAACTTTGCCTGCTTCCGGTCAAAGCGCACGGGCACCGTTGTTAGAAGCTCGTAGGCGCGGCGACTGACCTCGGTCTTTAGGTAGTTGGCGGCAGACTCTGCGTGGACAAAGTAGTTATCGCCGCCAACATCAGCTGGGCGAATGCAATGCAGAAACTGGAAGCCAGGGACAGTCTCTGCGTAGCACTGGTCTGTGTGTAGACGAACAGCCGAGCTTGTGTATCCGAGTTGGTCGTTGTTGGCGTTCTCGGTATTGTTTGTGCGCAAATGTTCAATTCGCCCAAAGTGCGTGGGGATCACATCGGCCTTGGTGTCGATAAAGTCGTGGATAATGTCCTCGGTGTCGTGGCCACGGTTGCGGATGACGGCTACGCCGAATCTAGAGAGTCTATCGTACAAAGCAGCCTTGTAGAGCACCGTGCCAGTGGAGCTGAGCCGAGAGCTGTCACTGGCATCGGGGTGCTCAGCTACATATGCAGCGTAGTTTATGGTGACAAGTGCTGCGTCGTGTGGTGGCAATTCATGGACGTGAGAGCGGTTGACTGCGTAGGCGTTGTCACGAAGCCATTGCACAGGGAACAGAGATACGTGCTCCTTTTCATCTTGCTTGACCAGATTTCCACCGTCGTCCTTGGTGGCAATTGGAGCCCAGTAAAACGCAACTGCCGGCTCGCCCCTGTCGTCGGCGGTAAGAGTTGCACGCAGCGGGCGTATCTCAAGAGGGATGGTTGCAGCGTCAATCAAGCGCTCCTTTGTCGAGGAGTGGCGACAGCCGCTCAGGCACGGGCAGTTATGACGCAGCCAAAAGTAGTGAAAGTCAGCAGTCGTCTGAGTGCCGCCAGCTTTGTCGACAAAAACAACACGGGCCCAGTCGGGCTTGAGCTCTAAAAGCGCAGGCATTAGATAAAAGGCAAAAAAGGTAGTATCGGTATGAAGGAGGATGTGCTTCTCGGCTGCTTTAAATACAAAATGCCTGATACTGGCCGATGGCGCAATAGGAGCACATTTGGTGAGTACGGATGTTTTTCGCAATTGAGAGCCTGTATGGCGAAAAAGAAAGTCAGTGCCAATCCTTGAGCTGGCTTTAGCGTGTGAATCTAAAACTCTAGTGGGTCCTTGCGTCCTGGCGTTGAGCCGCAGCCGGCGCCGCTAGGCAAGCGCGATGTACTGGATTCCTCTTTGGCAGGCACTCGCCTTTCAGTCACGCCACCCTCAATTGGCAAATGGTATGTCTCAATAGAGAACTTTTTGCGCCGCAGGCGAAAGGCGAGGTTGTTGGCTGAGCCGCCGCCAGTGTGCAAAAGCGAGAGACGGCCCATCGAGGCGGTTAGCGAGTTGAGCCGTGGGAGCTTGTGTATATGCAGGAATCCGTGGTACTCTTGGCTGGTCGATGCTGCCTCGCCCTTGATCTGCCTCGCTACTATGCTGGACGGTGTGGCATTCGAGCCCTCAAACGATTCGAGCTCAATGACGGCATCGCACAGGTGCTCAATGCGCCGTACAATAGGAAGCCGCACGCCGGCTTCTTCGTACAAGTAAGCTGGGAACGATATTACACAAGCTGCGTATGAGTAGCGCAGCAGGCCGCGCAGGCCATGCAAAAACATCAATATCGCATTGGGGTCAGAGCCGCGCCAAAAGCCCGACCCTAGCGACCGGAGCTCGATTCTGAGGATGTTGCGCTCGGTGCTTAGTGGTAGTGGCTTGAGCGAGCTAAACCCATCGTTGATCAGCGCCGATATCTTTTGCAGTACGTACGTGTACATGTCTCCGCTTTTGTTCTCTGTGCCAGACATGCCGCGGGCTATGGCATCGCCATCCACAATTTCTACGCAGGCCCGATCAATGACTTGCTGTGGTATGCGCATGGACAAGTCAAAATTTTCGCAGTATGGCGTGTCTGTAGCCGCCGTTGTTGATGACGAGCCAGCAGCACTGGGCTTGGAGTGGTCCTGTGTATTGACCTCTCTGCCATCCACCCTTGGGAGGTTCTGGTAGCGCCAGGCAATTTGCAATTTGTTGCCTGCATCGCCTTGCCCGGCCTCTGCTCCAGTGCTAGTGCCTGGTTCGGACACGCCTCGAGAAACACCAGCCCAGCCAGGGAGTTGGCTAGCTAGGTTTACATCTCGGTCGGCATTTATGATGCACAACTTGTGTCCAGCAGCTATGGCCTGGCTAGCAAAGTAGGAGAGGAGCGTGTTGCTGTACCCGGTTTGCCGATCCTGCTCAATCAACAGTACGCCGCCGACAGGCAGTCCACCGCCTAGTACATCGTCCAGTGCGGGCACGCCAGTGGACACCAAAAGCTGGGCGCTGTGTGGGTTGACCCGTGTCGCTGGCGGCGGCTTGGGCTGCGAGGCAGGGACGCGCTTTTTGAACGAGCTCATGGGTTTCAGGTGATTTAGTGCGAAGGAAAAGCAGAGTTTATGGAAAAGTAAACCTCTCGTGGCTAGGAGAACATCGCCCTTGCAAGCAACGCAGGCCTAATCCAGGGTCCGCGATATGGGCCTGGTGGTTGTGACTTTCGGGGCTCAAATTTATGCGCAATGTAAATTTGCAAATGGCCGACTGTTGCTTTTTGGATTCTGACTCTACTCTTGCTTTTTATTTCACTTTTATTTTTTAGAAGCACAGCATTGACCAGAGATTGTCCAGCTGATCCCGTTCATTCCGCTACCGGCTGCAGCAGTTGTTGCTGCTGTTGTTACTTGCGACTGGAGATAATTACGAGGCGCTCACACATACAATGCAGTGGTACCATGTCCTTGGAATTTACGTGGCTATAGTGCTGGGGTTAATTGTCCTGGTATTGGTTCAAGCAAGGCACGCGCGACGCCCGCTAGTTCACCGGCGCCGACCAGATGGAAAGCACTCGCTAGTGTATCGAGCTTGGCGGTGGCTCTGGTTTGTTGTGCGGTGCGGGCGGCGGCGCAAGAAGAGGGCAAAGCTAGTGACGGACCGGCAAGAGGAGAGAAGGGCGCTGCGCCAGCAACTACGCGAGGAGGCTCAAGAGTGGGTTCTTGAGTGGGTAGAGCGTATTGTTGAGCTGGGCGAGGATCTGCTGGATGCCGACTTTGGCGAAGACGAAGACGAAGACGAGCTGTTGGTGGGCGAAGACCCGGGCTCTGGCGATGAAGCCAGCGATGTGGAGGGCGGCGAAGGTACTGGCTCTGGTGACGAGCGACAGGTCGTGTATGGTCTGGTAAACACGGGGAACTCTTGCTTTTTCAACTCTGTTCTTCAGGCACTGGCATCGGCTGAGTATCTGCAAAACTACCTATCTAGTGTGCTGGAGCGCATGGACGAGCTCAACGACACGCGAGGCGGCTGTGGCGGTGACAGCAGCTTGGTGTCGATGCCGTTGACAGAAGCGCTGTGGGAGACTCTGACCGACCTGAATGCCGTAGTCAGCCGCGACCTGGCATTCCAGCCGTTTGCCGTCATGACAGCGCTGGGATCGAGTCGACTAAACGACCGCGAGCAACAGGATGCGCAAGAGGCATTTCAGCTTATCTCGACTGCCCTAACAGAAGAGCGGCATGTGTTTTCCGGGCTGCAGACGCCCTCATTGCTCAGCCCTGATGTAGTGGGCATGCTGGCACATGTTGATGCGCAGCGGCCGCACATTTTTGCGGTGCCGCGCGGGCTTGAGAGCGTAGGCACCAAGGGCCTCGCACGTGTGCGCGCAATTATGAAGCTGGCCAAATTTGCTGGGCTCCCAGCCGAGGGACAGAGCCTCACTTATGGCCGGCGCTCGGTGCTGCAAAACCCCTTTACTGGCTTGATGGCCAGTCGGTTGTCGTGTGCTCAATGCGGCTACACCGAAGTGGTGCGACACTTTGCCTTTGACAATGTCTCTCTGTCGCTACCCTTGGCCGTCACGTGCACTCTGGACTATGCCTTGCGCGAGTACATTTCGCTCGAGCAGCTCTCGGGCGTCCAGTGTCGCAAGTGCACGCTGAGCCAGACGCTGCGCGACCTGGTTGCTGAAATTAAGAGCGCTGTTGCCTGGCTTGGCAACAACCCCCACTACGACATTTCGCTTGATGATGGCGATGTTGCTGGTGCTCGAGAAGCACGGCAGATCGCCCGCGCTCAGGCCATCTGGAGGCGCGTAGTGCTCAACCACGCTCGCAAGCCTGAAGGGCCTGCGGATTCGGACTCTGATTCAGACTCTGTCAGCGACTTTGATCCGGAAGAGTGTGGCTCTGCAGATAGCGGTCTGCCAGAAGTAGGAACTGACGCTGCAGTCTACCCTGTTGACCCAGCGCAGCAGCTTATTGACCGCACACACAACCTTCCACCGCCACGCCTGGTCAATGTTCCGCATATTATAAAGCAACTCCGAGCAGATGCCAATGAGGTTGCCACGGCTCTCCGAACTGATATTCAGCGCCCTCTTTCAGAGATACCTCTACGCAAGGCCTACAGCCCGCTTAGCACTAAGCAAGTTGCATTTGCAAAGCTGCCCCCCTGCCTGTGCCTCCACTTATCTCGCTCGGCAATTACCCCTGATGGCTACATTGTCAAGAACCCTTGCCATGTGCGCTTCCCGGAGCACTTGGATTTTGCCCCCTATACCACGAATGGCCATCTCAAGACCGATCCAACAGAGTCTATGATTGACGAGAGACTCTCGAGTCCGAGTGCGGACCGCCTGCCTCACATATACTTGCAGAAGCGCAGCCGAGACGCAGCCGAAGCTCTGGGCCATGGAGTTGACCTCCAGACTGGATATCGCCTCCAGGCCGTGGTTGTGCACATTGGCTCGCACTCTTATGGCCACTTTATTACGTACCGCCGCAAGCCCCGGCCACCCATCCGCTCTGGAATTAATACGCCACGCTACCGGAGCGGCTCAGTCACTGCGCCATTGGCGCAGTGTGCTACAGGGCTGGCTCAGAGTGTCGATAAGCGCTATGCGTCGGCTACGCCGTCTCTGGCTGGAGAGCCGGTTGACGGCATCCGCAGGCGGCGTATCGTGGGCGGATCCTCCAACAGCGGCAGCAGCGACTCGAACGACGCAGCCAGCTCTGAGTACTTTTTGCCTGCGAGCCAGACATCGCGACCAAAGCGGTCCTGGCGCGTCACCGATGCCATGACTGCTGAGTGGTATTTGATATCGGACGAGGATGTGCAGCCAGCTACAATTGCCGAAGTTCTCAATGCCAATCCATACCTGCTGATTTACGAGCGCATCGAGAGCCCGCATGTCGTCGAGTATGCTGGCACTCCCGGAATTCTTCCCTCTCTGACAAATCTTTGCAGTCTGGCCAAACGGTCGACGAGTGTACAGTCAGCGCCGCCAGGCTCTGGGTGCGACGCTGACCTTTGATGCAATCGGCGTTCATCAAAGTCTTTGCGTCATAAATTGACCCTTACTAGGGGATTTGTTTATCGCAAAATAGAGCCACCTCCTTTCCGCAACAACCAGTTGGCAGCAGCAAGGATGATTAGAGTTGCCGAGGCTCATCAGTCATCAGTCCATAATTGGCCCCCACTAGGGAAAGTTGTTTTGGCAGCTGGATTCGCGTTTGGCCTTTATTCTTGCATACCGTCTTTGGCAACACTTTTTTCCTGATTTTTTAACCTCATGGCGACGTTACAGCTGCTCCCACTGGGTATGAACTTTGATACGACCGTGACCATGGGCTTGCCAGGGCAATCCATTACATATCGCTAACCAACGTGCCTGCGATGCTATCGAATTGTAGAGCTTATTGACAAGTGCATTGGCTCTCGCATCTGGGTTATGATGAAGTCTGAGAAGGAGTTTGTCGGCACCTTGCTGGGATTTGACGACTATGTCAGTAAGTGTCACTCTGAATATTTGTTTAACACTTTGATACACCCCCTTTCTAACATCGCCATCCTGCTATCTGCATTCATTTTCTCTTTTGTTTTCGTATAGACATGGTTCTCGAAGATGTTACGGAGTAGTGCGTATTATCTTTATTGGCTTTGACCACTGTATGCGCTGTGCTGACTACTGAGCATGTATTGACATTTTTTACCACATTGCTTGTAGCGAGACCTTGGGCACAACAAAAAAAGTCAACCAGCTCGACCAGATACTACTCAATGGGAATAACATTTGTATGCTGGTTCCAGGTGGCGAGTAAGTTTAATAAATGTAGCTGTGTTTTTTAACAGCTCCAGCGCGTTTACTAATCGTGAGCAGACCCGTCGATTGTTTGCCATGTAGGGGCTCAAGTCTATAAACAACATTTTGCTTAAATTTACCAATATATCAAGGAATGGGTACTTTGCCAGCTATGTACCACTGGCTGCAAGAGCCGACGGTCCTTACGATGTAAATTTCTTTTGCCACATACGAGAGTTGCTGCAGATCGTTAGGAAGCATGCTGCGAACCAGGGACTCCGCTTTTCTCAATTCCTCACCCGCCGAGTCGCCATAGACGATGCTTACATGTGGGCAGAAGAGAGGCTGGTCTTTTGCGTTCCAATACTGGCGAGCAGCTTTGTTGGCGGCAAGCAAACTATCACTATTCGCTGCTTTGAGGAAGACGCTCTGGTAGTACTTTAGCCCAGTCATTAGAGAGGAAACGTTGACGTGAATACCGCCGGGCGCCAGTGTCTCTACATATTTGTGCACTTGATCAACTACATTCTCGTCAGTAGCAGCCAGAACAGGCGAGAACAGCGTGGCATGTGGCGCAAAGCGCTCGGTCGACAGGGATTCTGATGCACTTGACAGAAGCGAATCAAGCAGCAGGAATGACTGTGAAGACTTGGGAGGACACAGCCAAAGCGAGTACTTCATGGTAACAAAAAAAACGAGGTATAGTATCTCTATCAATTTTTCTATCATCATTGCAAACAAAAAAGAGTTGATGGCTACTTGATATTAATGTCGTATGGGCCGGCTAGCATGGAGCAGGCGGGGGTAGGTCTGACGCATGTACCAGATTTATGAGAGCATATACCGGGCGATATATACCTTGAGCAGCTGGCGGTCAGCGACCTGGCGGACAAGCTGGCGCAGCGGCTGGAGATGCCGACGGGGCCGGTAGTTGAGGTGGTGCGTAGGACCAAAAAGGGGGTGACGGTAAAGGTGGACGACAGCGTAGTGATGCAGCTGGACGATGAGCAGGATATGGAGGTGGAGTGGGCGTTTTCTAGCGAGAGTGGGGCGCTGACGCTCTGTCTGCACTACTAGGTTTTTTTGTACATGGTGCAATAGAGCAGAGGAGGCGATTGAAAAGGGAGGAGATTGAATAGAGGAATAAGTAGAGCGACATGGTCCCTTTGAGCCTCTGAAGACACTGGTGATAAGACACCGGTGATAAGTCACTGGTGATGATGGACTGAGAAACCAGTGATGATGGACTGAGAATAATGCATGGGCCCTCCCCTAGCGCTGCCGGAGCCAGGTTTTTTTTATCTATTCAGGGTGTAAAAGGGAGCACAGCTTTAGTCGGATGGTGAGGCCGTAATAAAGAGATGTAATAAAAAAGAAGAGCAAAAAGAAAAAGGAAAGCTATGACGTGGTGGCGCAGGGCAGGGCAGTAGCAGAGAAGAGCGGGTGGAAGGGCGAAAAAGAAAAATCAATCAGTCCACAGAAAGCGGAACAGATTGGTTGTTTTTTGAAGCCGAATGCGGGGGTCGAACCCGCAACCTTAAGATTAAGAGTCTTACGCTCTACCGATTGAGCTAACCCGGCATCTCTTCTCTACTAGTCTCGAAAAAATTTCGAAAAAACTCGGAAAGATTTGACCGCTACGCACTGCCAAACCCCGAATTCAGGCAACACACACTGGATAGCAGCCACACCATCGATTCAAACAACATACTCTCCTCCCAGAGCGCAGACACCTCAAGCGCAT